>CANSZD010003457.1:1637500-1932500 GCA_947648045.1 Beta corolliflora | reverse complement strand
TCTCAAATCTCTCATCTCTCTCATCTCTCATCTCCCATCTCCTATCTCTCCATTTCCCCAATTTTTTTCTAAAAAACCGAATTAAAATCATGCTCCCCCAAATCATCATCAATCTCTTTTAGATAATAAAAATAAATAGATGAATTCACCTTCAAAATCACAACAAAAATCAAATGGACTGTAGCACCAGGGTGTTGATTGAGCATGCGATGAAATGAGAGACTAAACCTTCGACATCTCCCATGGCGAAGGCCCGACCTAACTCGCCGACTAGGTAATTCATCTATCTTCGTTTGAAATCTCTGCTCATATGGTCAAATCCATCTTGTGTTGATTGGTTAGATTTTTGCAAATAAATTTCTGAACTCGATTTCATAATTCGAGCTTTAATTGATCTTTTCGCCATTTTTTTCCATTTTTTGGGCTTGAATATGGATTTTCATGTTTCTATGTATCAATTTCACTTTGTAACCTTATTTTTTATTAGTTTCTACCTCAGACCACCGGTGCACCGCCTTGGACTGCAGCACCCCCGCCGTCTCTCCGATGCAGCCCCGACGTCTCTCTGAAGCACACGTGGCGTACATCCACTCCCTTCAATATGTGGGTCATTCTCTTCCGGCGAAATTCCGCTGTCTTCCCCTGTTTTAGACTTTCCACTCAGCGTAAACTTCCCATCGATGATTTTCAGTTAATTTTTTAAATTTCTTTGTTATTTGCAAATTTTTAACTGTAAAAATTCCCCCTATTCATGTTTCTTGTTGAAATAAAAAAAAGTTGAACCTGCTATAAATAAAATTTCCGGTATTTTCAGTTTCTCAACTCAATTAAAATCAAATTTGTTGAATTTGCAAATTTGGTGGAGGAGAAGAAATTTGCAGACCAAGCTTCTATATTTCAATCTTTTTAGATATGAAATTCTATTTCGTCATGTATTTCTCTCAGGCTGTAAACTGATGATGTTTGGATTTTTTTGCAATACAATTTGTGTTTGTAAACGACGCAGATTTTTTGCAATACATGCGGTAAATTTTAGTTTTTCATTTGTTTGAGATCATGATGTTTGTAAAGAACTCACATTCGTTTATTTTTATAAAAAATGCATGATTTGCGTCGCACATAGTGCTACATGCGACGCAGATTTATTTATTTTTTTAATAAAAAATGCATTATTTGCGTCGCACATAGTGCTACATGTGACGCAAATAGCTTAATAAATGGTTGGGATTGACGGGTCATGTGCGTCGGACATCGCGTAAGTCCGACGCAAATAGCTTGCTATCTGCGTCGAGTCCTAATCCGACGCAGACCATCGCTCCTTAATTTGCGTCGAGGCCTGTAGCGTCGGATGCATGTCCGACGCAAATGGGGGTCTGGCATCCGACACCAATTGTTGATTCTGTACTAGTGCATCTATGGAGTTAGGATGGGGAAATCTACATTGGATAAGTCCCTAGATGTCCCTACAGTTTTCAGTATCCAATTAGGTTTATAAGTTTTTCCCTAAAAATTTGTTGGCGACTTCAAATACCATAACCATAACAATGGGGTAGTCAAATACGCGCTCACTCCGCGGTAGGCGAAAATAAAATCACGGCTACAATTTGGCGATTTCACTGGGGAGGATTTAAAAAAAAAAATTATGAAACTTGAAAAATACGATTCATTCTCTTTTTATGCTTTTGAATAACATATTGTTTTGCATATGCATGGCTATTGTTTCAGCCACCATAAGAACAATCTACCTTGCCTCATTAGCGCATGTTCTATGCGTGAGGTCACCCCCGGGGGGTTTGTGGTTTGTCCTTCCAAAAAGCTTCATGAGGCGATAGTATTGGATCTTATTCATAAGCAAACCTACCCAACCATGGCATTGTTCTCGTGTTCCTGACTTGAGAACTGGAGTGCGTCTTACACGTGGCCATCTCTTTAAGCAGGGGTACGAAGCATGGGATCAATCTCTTAGTCATGGATCCTTTTCAGCCTTAACCTAAACTTGACCATAGTTGAAACGTAGAACTGGACTTTAGGTTGAGAACTTTGCATATTATTATCTTATTTGTGCATATTTGTGTGTGTGTGGCTTTAATTGTTTCGTATTATCAATGTTTCGAGTCGAATATTATCAAACGAAATTAAGCGATCAAAGAAATAAAAAAAGC
Source organism: Beta corolliflora (assembly GCA_947648045.1). Lineage (NCBI taxonomy): Eukaryota > Viridiplantae > Streptophyta > Magnoliopsida > Caryophyllales > Amaranthaceae > Beta > Beta corolliflora. Next base: position 1,930,338 of record CANSZD010003457.1, on the reverse strand, counting down.
CTACTTCTCTGCCTGCGCGTCGTACAGCGTGTCACGCAGTTGCTATGCGTCCTACACGTAAACCACACGTTCTGCAATTATTCTATGCGTTCCACGCCTACTCTCCTATGTGTCTTGCGCTTTCACCTGTGTGCAGCGCACACATACTGCGTATAATGCTTCTCAACTGCGTGTTGCGCAGCTCCACAACTACATGTCGCGTCCAATTCTTACGCTATGTGCATATCTCCATCGTGTGTGCAGTTTCCTTTGCTCACATATACATCTTTCTTTTTTTAACGAAATCCTAGGATAATTAGATTTCTTTTTTTTCTCTAATCCTTTTTTATCAACAAAAAAATGTCCATCATTTTTCTTTTATTACAAAAAAAGTCCATCTCAAAAATTAATTTCAATATCTAATCTCCTATCTATTTCGAAAATTCTATCCCCATCCTTTACCAAACTATATCTCATCTTTTTTTTAAATGATCTCCCATCTTTTTTGAAAATTCATCCCCATCTTTTTTCCAAAAATCATTCTCGTATCTTTTTCAAAATTCCATCCCATCTTCAATCTCCTATCTACTTCAAAAATTCTATCTCCACCTTTTTTCAAAAAAAATATCTCCATCTTTTTTATTGAAAAAAAAAATTCAATCTCCATCCATATCCCCTATCTATTTCAAAAATTCTATCCCCATCTTTTACCAAACTATATCTCCCATGTTTTTTTTTCGAAAAACATCTCCATCTTTTTCAAAATACGTCACCTATATTTTTTCGAAAATTATTCACCATCTTTTTCGAAATTTCATCCCATCTTTTATCTCATATCTTTTTTCAAAAATTCATCATTTCTCTCTATCCACTCCTTTCATGTATATTATCCATCTTTCCATGTGCACATCATTTAGGATTCCTTTTAGTGCCCACCTTATTGTAAAAATCTCATCCGCTTAGGAATTGTAATTCCACTAGAAGTCCGTCTAAATGTCTAGGTTCATCCAGTTTCACTCCATTTAGAGTCCTCAACCTCGTCTAACTCCATTCGTGTTAGGAGTCTTAACCCCATCTAGGTTCAGCCATCTATGAAGTCTAAATTCACCAGAGTTCCGTTCATCTTATTAGGAGTCTAAATCCATTTGAATTCCATTCATTTTAGGAGTCTACGTCCACTAGAGTTTCATGCATATTAGGAGTCTAGCCTCCTTGAAAGTTCATCAAATCTAGAATTCTAACATCATTAGAAGTCTATCAAGTCTAGGATTATGAAGTCATTAGAATTTCATATCCATTAGGACTGCATTCATACCAGAATCCTTTTTCATTGAATAGTCCATCATTCATAAACCTCATGCATAACTAGAGTCCATAGGAGTCTCATTGCATCCATACTCTCCATTGCATTTCATGCATTCCGCATTTAGTAGTCTTGAACTACAAGCGATCTGATTCCCTCTTTCGGGATATGTAGGCAGCCTTTACAGGTTCGAACGCATATATTGAGTCATTCATACATGCATTAGGTCTAGGTGTATCAAAAAAAAAAATCCAAAAAAAATATCATTCGTTTAGGAGATGCTATTTTATTTCTAAAAGCTCAACTTTTAAAATGAAATTCCTTTCCAAACATACATTTTTTCATTCCATGTCTCTCTCTCCATCATCACTCTATCTCTAAGTCTCCATTGATGATCCATGCAGAATTCAAGAGACATTGAAATGGGCAGGCCATCAAATACCGAACAACAAGTCACTAAAATGGCTAGAGCTTTAGCCAAGCTGTCTAGCATGATGAAAGAAATAACTATAAGGCTTGAGAAGATCGAGTCTGGTGAATCTCCTGGATTCAACAAGAAATTAGAGAGTGTTGTTCATAGGGTAACCAATACAAATTCCTATTCTGAAAATTTCTCTACAATTGATATCCCTAAATTCAATCCAACTGAGAATCCAAAGTATCATTTAAGGAACTTTCGTGCAACCATGATCATCAAATCGGTTGACCCTGAACTTTACCCAATGGTATTCCCGATGTCGTTGGACCCAATCTGCCAAAACTGGTACTATTCCCTGGATCCCAAGCATATTGAAACTTGGGGCGATATTACCAGGGAGTTCATGAAATAATATGAACATAATGCTATAATCCAAACCTCACTAAGGGAATTGGAAGTACTAAAACAGGAAAATAATGAAGGCTTTACTACCTACCTCAACAGGTGGCGAGAGAAGTCCTCTCACATGGTCTCCAAGCCTCCTGAAAAAGACCTTATTCGCATCTTCATCGCCAACTTGTTGCCTAAATACAAAAACCATCTCAAGTATTTAGGTATCACAAGTTTTACAAAGCTGTATGATATAGGCGTGCAAATTGAGGATGATTTGTTGAAAAACGCCCACAATAACAAGAACAATGCCATTAATGTCATAGAGGCTCCTACCAGGCCTCGAAGAAAACACAAGAGAGAATATACCTCACTGGGTATAAGTTATGGAACAGCTTTTGACCGCCTTCGCGCAAAAGGCGCACTTTCCCCTCTTGGGCCTACTCCAGATCCAGACGAAGAAAAAAAGGGGGCCAAATTGGGACAAAGATGCTTATTGCAAGTACCATAGAGGCCATGGACATAAGACTGACAATTGCTACCCATTGCGAGGCCTTATTCAGGACATGATCGATGATGGGAGACTTCCAATTTCTCCTACTACAAAAACACCTTAGATTTAAGATCACTTGTCAGGTGACGTAGGAGTCTAGACTTAGGATTTCATTTTCTGTTTCATCTCTCTTATTTTGCCCAGTCTAATATAGGATTTTCCCTCTTATTGCATGTACTCATAAATTCCAATTAATAAATGAGTATTTATTTATTTTCTAACCTTGCATGAATGAGCATTAATGAAAATGACGATTGTTACCTTAAAAGAAATGATTTTCTAATTCTCATGACTATTCTAATAAAGGCAATGAACATTGGCATAAAAGAGGCATCTCTTCCTTTATCCAATCCTTATCATCCATTTCAACCTAAATACATAACATCCATCCCCCTTTAACCGACCTCATGGGAAGTACATTTGACAACAATTCAATGTAAAGGGCAAGCAAAAAAAGAGAGCAACATAAAAAAAAAATCAAAGCAAAAAAAAATAAAAGCGAAAAAAGCAAAATAAAAAATGATGAAAAAAAGTGCAAAATATCAAAAAAAAGAGGGAGTGTTGCAAATAATCCCATCAATAGTTTTATCAAAAGTACTTTTTTTTTCAAAACCTTCAACCTTCGATTCTAAACCTCCAACTTCAAATCTCTGTAACAAACCTTCTCATAAACAACCCACAATCACATTGCTTTCCAATAGGCCATAAAGACAAACCCAAGCCCGCTAGATCGAAAACCCATAAGGGCGGCTTAGGCAAAAGTCAGGGCATCTTCTCATTCATTAGCCTGAACTACGAATGGTCTGATTCTGCTAAAGATACATAGGAAACCTCACCCTGAGGTCCGACCACTTCAAACTAAACCAAACCTACATCATTATCCACCCTTGCGAAAGACCTCTTCCAAATTAATGCCTAATTCATTGCAAATGGCTCCAAAGCAAAATGCTAGGCCACTGATTAAAATGTTAAGAGCTACGACAGGCCTGATTCTATCATGGATACGTAGGCAACCTCTTTTGAAGCACGACCATTTTAATTCAAAAAATATTTATTTAAGGCTCGCCTAGGCCCATGAGAAAAGCGCGATCGCCCAAAAATCATGAATTTTCAATGCTCATCCCTACCCTTAGAACTAGAATGGGATTTGAACCTGCGTCATTAGCCTACCTTATTGCGTGAGTCAATTCATTATGGCTACGCCCTTTTCTTATTCTTATTCCCTTCCATTTTCTCAACTACATTATCGATTCTAAGCCAACCTTAAGCATGACCTTTCAACACTCAGCGTTATGACCGTGCCTCATCTTTTGAGTGTTCCTTTCTTTGGCCTTTCTTGTCTTTTTCACCATAGGAACTCTATATGGAATCTTTGGTCGAAACTTCCACTAAGCGTGACGAGATATCCTCAAAATCAAGCAATCAAACTGAATACTTCATCAACCCCATCTTACTAGGGGATTCATCATTGGTCCATCCAGAAAATTGTAGGCTCCAAGTCCAGACCTATTGAAGGACTTCATTACGAGTCCATATATGACATCTTGGGTTTTAAACTCACATGAATGCAGCATTACATCTATTCACGGGCTCACGTAGGCCCTTGGCAGACAAAACTTGAAGCATATACAACTCAAGCATTACGAAGCAAGACTCGTTCTACAACGTATTTCAAATCCAACAGATCATCCTTGGGGGGCTTCCCATTTCTCCTCTGTCATAGGCTCCATGTGTATCTTGATAAGGACTTCATTATGAGTCGATACAAAAGATTGTGGGCTCCAGACCCATACGAGAAAATAATACGAGATCCTTACTATTTTATGGTCTCACTTAGGCCTGCAACAAACTAAAATCAAAGACTCGTTCTACAACGCATTTCAAATCCAATATCACCCATAAACTGAATGAATCATCCTTGGGGGTTCCCATTTCTCTTCTTTCATAGGCTCCATGTGTACCTTGATAAGGACATCATTATGAGTCCATACAAAAGATTGTGGGCTCCAGACCCATACGAGATTGTATACACAAATTTCGAGTCAAAATAAATATGACAGGAAACAAAGTAACAAAGAAATTATATTTCAATAAATGTATTGAGTACATTCTCTGTAAACAGTTTATAATGAAAATAAACTAAGTCCTCTGATTCTGTTCTGTAGCTTGAGAGTGACACGTATTGATGTCGACGTGGAGCTGAGTGTAGACTGACGTTTTGTCAACGTCAACCTGAGTTTGAGTTTTGTTTGGGTGTATTCGAATGAGGGCTGACGAAAGCTTGAATCTCAGTCGAATGTGTTTGAGTGTATCTGAACAGTCGGCACAGATTTGATGTGCTTGTTGACTATTTGCAGAGAGAATTCCAAGAGAAATTTATGAGCTCTTGAGAATAATGATTTTCTTGTCCCCTCAACTGAAGAAGGTGAGGTCTATTTATAGGGGAATGAAGATCCCTTCATGGACTTGGTAGTTTATGGGCTGGGGCCCGTTTATGACTTGGAAGTCTTTTTTTACCTTTGCCACTTGACCATCTTATTTGGACTAGTGATGTGGACTGGCCCAAATATTTACAATCCAAATTATATTTATTTAATTTGGATATCTTATTTGAGTGGGCTAAATTATTTAAATTGGGCTAATTATATTAATTTTAGCTCAATAATAATTTATTTATTTTAATGTAAAACACTAATAAATTTTTAGTGTCTACAAATTTCCCCCTCGAGACTATGTCACGTACACGATTTGAAGTGTTTAATGGTGACAGGGTCTCGACAAATTTGAGTTTGACTTGGTAATGGTGTTATAACCACGATGTCGTTTAATTTTTCTTCAGTCGAGTCATGAATTGTTTGCGACTCTAATGAGTCTTGAATTCCAAGAATCCTAATTTTACTAGTACTAGGGTTTTCTTAACCGGCAAAGATATTTCATGTTGTATAAGTTTGCAAGACACGCCTGCAGCTGTATACTGACTTGGAATTTCGTTTGTGTGTAGCCAGTCAGCAAACACATGTCAAATTTCTTCTCCTTTTTCTACCCCTTTTTTCTTAAGTTCGAATTCTTTCACTAGCATCATCATCAATCACGAAGCTTCATCATCAATCGACCAAGTGAGTGTTGGGCGCCAAAGCACTGCCAGTTACACTTGTTTGATTGAACAAATTTCTTTTTTTTTCTTATGACTTGGTATGATGATGCCAAATACTTGTTTACTCTTGTGAGTTGTGAGTACTAAATCGTGATTGATGATTGGTATAGCATTGTGAGTGATACAGTACTATTATGGATTTGATTTAAATTCTTCTCTTTTCGATTTAGTAGCCACGTGAAGTAAGGAATTTTTTTTTCTTTGTCGCATCTTGCCATGAATTCCCATGCTTGATGATTATGCATGGAATTGCTTTTGTGATTTTGTTTTTTTATAATTCATGCCGCACAACAGTAATCACCATAGTTGATTTAATCTACAGTGCTGAAATTTTTGTCAACCATCAACGTGGGCATCATACATCAACAGGTGATTATGCTTTTTTTTTGTTGCTTTATGAATTTGTAGTTTGTTTGCCATGCATGATCATCATCACTCGTCAAGCTCATCGAATGATCAGTACTTGGATTTGGTTAACAAGTAAATTGCCCTTCTTTTTTTTTTATAGATTTAACATACGATCCCCGGAGTTGGGATCGTCGCCTGCCAACAATGAAAAGGCAGGGAGCTTTTTTTTTTTTTTTTCAAAACACACCCAAGTGAGTTTCAATCTTGGCACTTTTTTTCTTTAAATATCCATGCTTTGCACTATCTCTTGTCTTCTTGATTGTTCAGCTCTTAGTTCTGAGAGTTTGATTTTATCTTCTGCCACGCAAACCATGCTTTATGTGTACTGATGATTGATGCTTGATGATCACACGAACACTTGCTTTTATTTGATTTAATTTTTTTTTTATTTTTTTTTTAAATTCTTTAACGTCGTCATCATCATCAGAGATTTAGCAAAATCTCGGCTTTGCATACCAACTTGTTTATGGCTTTTGTCTTTGAATTTCCTTTTTTTTGACATATTACCATACTCCTTGGAGTTATGATACTTCGAGACTTGCAGTTATTTACTATAGTGATTGATTAGAAAATCACGGCGACCTTCTTTTGATGGCGTAATCACTAAGTAAAGAAAGAAAGTGAAATTTGCAATTTCTTTATATAATATACAGCCCTAAAACTTTGTAGAGTTCTTCATACTGATATCACCATCAGTCAACGCTCACTAGGGTAAAGGAATTAAGGAGATTAAAGAATCAATCCTCATCTCATATGCTGTGCACGCCAAATTTTTTTTTTATAATATTGAATCTTGACATACTTAATGTAACTTGCAGCATATCAAATTTCTGAGATATTAAACTTTTAGGCTAACTTTGAAGCCCTGCAAAAGCTCAAGACTAGTGAGGTGATGATTTTTGTTACACCCCCTTAAGTCCTCTTTTTTTTTGTGCAAGTGTTGTTTGTGATGTCTTGCAGGTGACAAATTTTTTTTTTGACACTTGCCATCGGAAGACAATCAAGTCCACTACTTCAGTGTTCATCGCGATGGGTCAGTGATGATCCGTCGGAGTTGTTAGGCCAGTTGCTAATTGTGCTTATCCTAGCAACTAAAGATGAAGCTTTTAGAGTGTGTTCGAAGACAATCAAGTCCACTACTTGAGTGGTCATCGCGATGGGTCAGCGATGATCCATCGGAGTTGCTAGGCCCCGCTTAATTGTGCTTATCCTAGCAACTAAAGATGACGCTTTTGGAGTGTGTTCGAAGACAATCAAGTCCACTACTTGAGTGTTCATCGCGATGGGTCAGCGGTGATCCATCGGAGTTGCTAGGCCAGTTGCTAATTGTGCTTATCCTAACAACTAAAGATGACACTTTTGGAAGTGCGTTCGAGGAAAGTCGTCGGCAACGATCATATAATCGAGACATTTGACTTTGATATTTTCCTCTATTCACTATTACTCATTCCTTTCTATATTTTTTTTCAGGATGATGTTCATTAAAGAATTCAATGATGACAAACACTCCTACATTGCTCTTGTTGATCAAGAGTGCTACAATGACTACAAATTTTTTGTTTCGCTGTTCACAGTTTAGACTCTTGCGGGCCAGGAGTATTGCATTTTTTTTTGTATGTGTGCAGTTTAGACTCTTCCTTATGAGTTAGTTTTTTTTTGTGGCAGTTTATACTCTTGCTTATGAGTTCCGTTTTTTGTTTGCTTGCAGTTTAGACTCTTGCTTATGAGTTAGAATTTTTGCTGTGCAGTTTAGACTCTTGCTTGGGAGTTCCTTTTTTTTGTTTGCTTACAGTTTAAACTCTTGCTTAGGAGTTAGAATTTTTTTTTGTTGGTGTGTAGTTTAGACTCTTGCTTAGGAGTTAGATTTTTTGGCTTGCAGTTTACCCTCTTGCTTAGGAAAATTTCTTTTATTTGTATCCATGAGGCCTTGTTTCCATGCCCCCTAGATCTTTCACTTAGAATAATTTTCACAATCTTGGCGTCGACGAGTCCTCCATTATTGATGCATCAGATGAGTCTGATTCATTTTCACGACAAGCAATTGTAAGCTCCATGTCATGCGCTTTACTTGCTAGTTCTTGAAATGTTTTGGGTTTGATCCCTTGCAAGATGTAGGTCAAATCCCAATGCATGCCTTGGATGCACATTTCGACTGCAAAAGTTTATGACAAATGATCTTTACATTGCAAACTCAAAGCACGCCAACGATTAATGTAGTCAATGACGGGCTCATCATTCCATTGGTGAGTCTTAGTCAACTCAACCATGCTAACAATACGTCGAGTGCTATATAACCTGTTTAGAAACTCTTCCTCCATTTGATCCCAACTATTGATGGATTGTGAGGGTAGATCTGTGTACCAATCAAAGGCCATCCCTTTAAGGGAACGTACAAATTGTTTGACGAGGAAATCGTCTGTGGTACCAGCATTGTTGCATGTTTCTACAAAGTGAGCAATGTGTTGCTTAGGATTTCCTTTCCCATCAAATTGTTGAAACTTTGGGGGATGGTAGCCAAAAAGCATCTGCAACTTATCAATTCTTTTGGTATAAGACTTTACATAGTGATGACTTCCTTGAGAGTTTTCCCCAAGTTGATTCTTGACAGCACGAGCTATCAACAATTCAAGTTGTCGAGCTGTTGGTGGACGGTGAGGGTAGTCACCACTCTCGTCTTCGCTTTCATAACCACCTTGGCTTGATGATGCGTCGCGTGGAATTCTACTAAGTTTCTCATTGAGGGAAGCAATTTGCTCGTTTTGGAGTCTGATCTGAGCATCTTTTTCCTCTCCGTCCTTCATCAATTTCTGGAGTAAGATGTTCATTTCAGCGAGTTGTTCCTCAACTATTTTAACTGAGGTCACCATAACAGAAGCAGTGACAACATCTTTCTTCATTCTTTTGGTGTGAAAACCAAGACTCATGTCTTCCATAAAGTCACCTAACGTTATAGATTTTCGCGGGGTGTCAGCAACGTTTTCAGCAGATCGAAAAATGTTCTTCCCCGATGCCATTTCTCAGATTTTTTGTTGATAACGAAACAGAGATGAGAGGTAGAGATGGTCCCACCGAGCGTGCCAAAATTTGTATACACAAATTTCGAGTCAAAATAAATATGACAGGAAACAAAGTAACAAAGAAATTATTTTTCAATAAATGTATTGAGTACAATCTCTGTAAACAGTTTATAATGAAAATAAACTAAGTCCTCTGATTCTGTTCCGTAGCTTGAGAGTGACACGTATTGATGTCGACGTGGAGCTGAGTGTAGGCTGATGTTTTATCAACGTCAACCTGAGTTTGAGTTTTGTTTGGGTGTATTCGAATGAGGGATGACGAAAGCTTGAATCTCAGTCGAATGTGTTTGAGTGTATCTGAACTGTCGGTACGGATTTGATGTGCTTGTTTACTATTTGCAGAGAGAATTCCAAGAGAAATTTATGAGCCCTTGAGAATAATGATTTTCTCGTCCCCTCAACTGAAGAAGGTGAGGTCTATTTATAGGGGAATGAAGATCCCTTCATGGACTTGGTAGTTTATGGGCTTGGGCCCGTTTATGACTTTGAAGTCTTTTTTTACCTTTGCCACTTGACCATCTTATTTGGACTAGTGATGTGGACCGGCCCAAATATTTACAATCCAAATTATATTTGTTTAATTTGGATATCTTATTTGAGTGGGCTAAATTATTTAAATTGGGCTAATTATATTTATTTTAGGTCAATAATAATTAATTTATTTTAATGTAAAACACTAATACATTTTTAGTGTCTATAGAGATCATAACTGTTTTATGGGCTCACTTAGGCCCGTAACAACTACAACACATTCCGAATCAACCATAACTTACAGGGATAATCCTTGGGAGCTTCCTATTTGTCCTCTTTCAAAAACAATTTTCTAATCGAAAAATTGAGCTTAGAAGGAACAACAAAGCATCATATCTCTGCATTAGTGTCATACCTTTGCATTTGCATATCTGCATCATCCTAACATCGTGTCTAGTATTGCATGCATCTGTCATCCTTAGCCATAGGATCCTAGCATCAATCATCGAGTCACACATACACACACATCATATACACATTCTGCAATCTAGTGTCGCACAGTTTCATACTTACACTATATCCTCATAGTTTAGGTCATCAGTATGTCCTATCCCTTCTCGTTTTCTAGTGAATGAACTTTTCACAAGTTATATTTCTCGCCTTTTAGCTAATGAACTTTTCGCAAGTTATATTTCTCGCTTTTTAGCGAATGAACTTCTCGTGAATTATATTTCTCGCTTTTTAGCAAATGAATTTTTCGTAAGTTATATATCTCTCGCTTTTTAGCGAATGAACTTTTCGTAAGTTATATCTCTCGCTTTTTAGCGAATGAACTTTTCGTAAGTTATATTTCTCACTGTTGAGCGAATGAACTTTTCGCAAGTTATTCCTTCTCGCTTTGAGCGAATGAACTTTTCGCAAGTTATTCCTATTCCAATTGCTTTTAACCCAAATCAATCTACCTCGAATAATCCCTTTCATGCGAATAAACTTATTGTAAGTTGTTCTTTTCTTCCTCGCTTTTAAGCGAATGAACTTTTTCTTAGTTATACTTTTTTTCCTCGCTTTCATGCGAATGAACTTTTTCGTAAGTTATGCATTTCTTTCTCGCTTTTACGTGAATGAACTTTTCAGAAGTTACTCCTTTCTGCTTGCATGCTTGTGTTCATTGCATTCTACAGGTATCAAGACAACAACAGCGGAAGACAACCGTTAGGTCTGTGGACCATTATCAATCAGAAAGGCGACAAACAATCGTCGGGTCTGCGGACCATCATCAATCAGGAAGGTGACAGACAATCATCGGGTTTGCGGACCATCATCAATCAGAAAGGCGACACACAATCGTCGAGTCTGCGGACCTTCATCAACCAGAAAAGTGGAGGACTCCGTCAGGTCTGCGGACCATCATCAACCAGAAAGGCGGAGGACTCCTTCAGGTCTACGGACCATCACCAATCAGAACGGCGGAGGACTCCGTCAGGTCTTCGGACCATCACCAGCCAGAAAAGCGGATGATAACCATTAGGTCTCCGGACCATTAATGCGGAGGACACCCGTTAGGTCTCCCGACCAATACCAATCGAGACAGCACAACTCCGACATGAGCCGGACTAAAATAGCTCATGACCCCTTCTTTCACACACCATCTCATTTTTACATATCTTTCACACATGTCTGTTCTTGAAGCTTTTGCTTATTTTGCACGTACCGACGTAAAAGAGTGATTTTAGATTGTAGAGCATCTAGAATCATTCTCCGTCCCGACACGTATACTTTGACTTTCGGTTTTACAAACCTAAGTCAAAGTGGGGGCTTCTGTAGACACATAATCGTGTCTCCCCATTTAGTACCCTATGATGACTAATACACTAGTGGAAAAAATTCTAAATGTCACAAGACAACCGCTGCGGTCCTTAAGAATATCGCAGCGGTAAATCGTCGAAAAATTTGGGGGGAAAAGTGGGAACATAAACCGTTGCGGTCTACAGAAAACCGCAACGGTTTAACGAAACTGTTGCGGTTGTCAGTTAACCGTTGCGGTTTTCTGAACCGCAGTGGTTTATTTTGTTTTTTTTTCCTAAATCCCGCGTGAAATTGGTCGAGTTCATTTCATTTTTTGTGCGAGCACTCCCTGCACTCCCTCCTTCCTTAGCTTCGAATTTTCGAAGTTTGAACTCCCTCCTTCCTTCTCAATAACTCACCGTCGACGCACCACCGCCGCACCTCCACCGCCGCACCTCCACGCTTCATCAACAACAAACCCTAGAAGCTCCCTCCTTTCTTTTCATCAACAACAACTAGGGCTTTGTTGTGGTTGTTGTTGTAGTTGTAGTTGCTGTAGTTGTTGTTGTAGTTGTAGTTGTTGTTGTTGTTGTTGTTGTTGTTGTTGTTGTTGTTGTAGTACTTACTAACTAGTTAGGTTTGAACTTTAAACGTTGAATATGATTATTGGTTTAGCTATTTAATTAGTTTAGTTTAGCTTAGTTTAGTTTAGCGTTGTTTGATTTGCTAATTTATACCAATCTTAACTTTATACTTTGTTGTTGATTATTGAAGCTAGCTAGTGACGGAGTGTTGAGCTCGATTTCTCTATTGACAACCTTGATATTGGTATGTTATCACTCATATTTAACTTTCTTTCATAGTAAATTGGTTTATATGTGCAAATGTGTATATATTTATCGTTGAATTGAGATTAGATGTAAAATGTTTTATTGTTTTTAAAAAACCTATGTTTGCATCATCATATCATATGCCTAGATACCCGTTCGAGACTTACTCATTAGGAGTAAGTCTTGAATAGTCCCCGGTTTGGGACTGTTCTTAGATGTTTAATCTCACTTAGGTGGTGAATGTATGTCTTTAGTTCGATTCTAGAGGAAAATCTTGGCTCGTCTATTCCCTAATTTTGTTCTCTGGGTACATATGTAGATATAAACAACTATATATCTACATCGTGTACTTGGAGAACTGTAGGGAAATGCTGCCGGATTTTCCGTAGATTCGAACTGAAGGCAATACATTCACTAGTGAGATTATACATCTAAGGATGGGTTAGGTTGGAGTGATAAGGACCCTTGGAAAGCATGCCTAATTTCATGAAATATATATCGTGTATAAACTCTAATAATGTAGTGAAGTTCGTCATTGACATGGGGTACTTGTTGTTTGTGTTTAATTAGAGCTAGGTTTGGTTGAAATGAATTGTGCATGGATGTATGGTAGTCGTGACACATGTGAATTCGTGGATGGAGTCTTTGAATTTTGTGATGCTGAATTAAGTCATCAGACTGCAAAGGGAACCGAGGGGTTTTATTGTCCTTGTGTTGATTGTGGTAATGTGAGCATCGTTAGTAGCATTGAGTCGCTTAGGAAGCATATCTTTCGTCGCGGGTTTAGACAAGACTACTATGTATGGGTTTGCCACGGTGAGGAGGGTATATATGATGGTTGAAATGCCATTGTTAACGATGTGCATGAAGAAGGTGAGTTTGATGTCATTGAGAATGACAACATCGAGGATGAATATGAGGATATTGAAGTAGAGGATGATGATGATGAAGGGGATCATATCGAGGAGATGATGGCGGGGGTAGATCATTCTGGCAAACAGCCTCGTATATTTGAGTGCATGGACGAGGCATCTCGGAAACCGTTATATCCCGGTTGTACGAGGTACACCAAGCTGACGGCCGTGATAACACTCTTTAATATCAAGACGAAAGCCGGTATAAGTGACTCTTGTTTCACTTCCTTGTTGCAAGCATTTGGTGATATGTTGTTGGACGACCATGAACTACCCAAGTCGAACTACTATGCTAAGAAACTGATGTGTCCCTTCGGTTTAGAGTACCAGAGGATACATGCTTGTCCAAACGATTGTGTGCTATATCGAAACGAATATGAAAATATGGATGAGTGTCCTCGATGTGGGAAGTCGCGTTACAGGCGCGCAGGGGTTGGTGATAAGAATGGTTCTCCAGCAAAGGTGATGTGGTATCTTCCGATTATACCACGATTCAAGCGCATGTTTTCAATTAAAAAAGATGCTAAGAACTTGAGGTGGCATGCAGAACGAAGGAAAAAGGATGGTTTTCTCAAACATCCGGCTGATTCTCCTGAGTAGAAAGGTATCAATAATTTTCATAAGACCTTTGGTGCCGAGGACAGAAATTTGAGGCTTGGCCTATGCACTGATGGAATGAACCCATTTGGCACTCTTAGTTCTCAACATAGTACGTGGACGGTTCTTCTAGTTATATACAACTTGCCTCCTTGGTTGTGCATGAAACGCAAATACATCATGTTGTCGATTCTTATTTCAGGGCGAAACTTGACTGGAAACGACATAGATGTCTACCTCCAGCCACTTGTTGATGATTTGAGAAAAATGTGGGATGAAGGAGTTTATGTGTATGACGCACATGCTGATGAGGTTTTCACATTGCGTGCCATGCTTTTATGGACTCTTAATGACTATCCTGCTTATGGGAACTTATCCGGGTACAAGAACAAAGGGAAGAAAGCATGCCCGATTTGCATGGACGACACAACATCTAAATACATTACTACTTGTCACAAAGAAGTTTATATGCGGACCCGAAGGTTCCTTCGACGCGACCATCCTTATCGTAATAAGAAGAAGGCATTCGATGGAACAGTTGAGGAAGGAGTTGCTCGTAGGCCATTGACTGGTATTGAGGTTTTTGATCAGGTCAAGGGTATTGCAACGATATTCGGTAAAGGAGCGAGTAATGGTGCTAAGGGACTGTGGAAAAAGGAGTCTATTCTGTGGAAACTTCCATATTGGATAGATCTAAAGGTTAGACATTGTCTCGATGTCATGCACATAGAGAAAAATGTATGTGACGCCGTTCTGGGGACACTTATGAATATTCCACATAAGACAATGGATAGCAAAGGGGTGCGACTGTATCTGGAAAGTGAGGGGCCTCGACCAGAACTATGGGCTCAAAAGAGGGACACTAAGAAAAGAAAGAAAAAAGAGAAAGTGTCTGGAATAGGAAAAGAAAAGGAACATGAAGAAGGGTCGCCTGCAGGAATTGAAAGAAAAGGAAAGAAAACGGTGAAGGATGATGATAGGAACTATTTACCTCCGGCTTGCTACACTCTATCTAGAGCTGAGAAGCGTCTTTTTTGCGAGTGTTTGTACAACATTAAGGTTCCATCAGGGTACTCATCGAACATGAAAAGATTTGTTACCTTAAACGGTGAGTTGAAATTATCGAGCATGAAGTCTCATGATTGTCATGTAATGATGCAAGTATTCTTACCGATTGCAATTCGAGGGATATTGCGAAACACGTGAGACATACCATAACGAGCCGTGTTCGTTTTTTCAATACTATATGTAGCAAAACGTTACAACCCTCGAAGCTTGATGCTCGCAGCTAGCGTGATACGTACTTTGTGCAAGTTTGAGATGTACTTCCCACCTGCTTTTTCGACATTATGGTCCATTTGGTTGTACATCTAGTTCGAGAAATTAAGCTATGTGGTCCGGTGTTTTTGAGGTGGTGCTATCCCTTTGAGAGACATATGGGCTCTTTGAAAGA
This sequence comes from Beta corolliflora, assembly GCA_947648045.1. NCBI lineage: Eukaryota > Viridiplantae > Streptophyta > Magnoliopsida > Caryophyllales > Amaranthaceae > Beta > Beta corolliflora. The sequence goes on along the minus strand of CANSZD010003457.1, from coordinate 1,915,006 downwards.
TAAAGTAAGGAATCCAAATAACAATCGAAGGAAGTATAATTCGGGGATTGTGAGTGAAGAGGTCGGTAATTTTGTGGGTTGCGTTCTTAACTAATGTTGATCCTATTGGACTTCCAACATCTCGACACGAGGGCGGACTCACGGGTAAAGGTACACTTGGCTCCAAAATGATCGTACCTCCTCGTTGAAAGCCGCATACAAGCACACTTATTTGTATTGCAAAGATATGGTACAGGTGCATCCGTACTTGGATGAGCATTTGGAGGAGTTGCGTGACCGTAATCCGTAAAGGGACTAGAGCATTGATGCGGTTGCATAATAAGACGTTTATTGATTGGTTCCATAACCGAATAATGCGTGAAGTACATTCCAATGTTTCTGAAACTCTGAAGTGGCTAGCATTTGGTCCTCGAGAAGTTGTGCACTCCTATGAGGGTTATGATGTTAACGGATATACGTATTGGACCGATCGTCAAGATCAAAAGTCGAGATCTCTCCAGAATAGTGGTGTTTCAGTAGAGGCATCATCTACACAGTATGCAAGTGCCAAAGACAAGTCTCCTATTGATGCTAGATTGTTATACTTTTGGCGAGTTCAAGATATATGGGAGCTTGACTACTCTGGTTTCACGGTCTGCTTATTTCGATGCAAGTGGGTTGAGTATAACCGGCGTTACATAAGAAAAGATGACCCTTGTGGATTTACTCTTGTAGACTTGGGTCGGTTACGTGATAGTGAAGAGCCATTCGTGCTTGCATCACAAGTTAAGCAAGTATTCTACGTAACTGACCCTTCTGATAACAAGTGGTCAATTGTTGTCCCTGGAAATAGAAGTATACTTGGAGTTAGTGATGTTGAGGATGAGGAGGAGTATGATGCGTTTGAAGACACCCCGCCTTTCACCATTCCCAACTCCGATGTCACTGATGCGGAGTTAGCGACAAGTTACATGCGTGCAGATCACGGGGAAGGGATAATGGTTGAAACTTCAAATGAAGGTGGCAAAAGTAAACAATAGGCTCGACTTCTTTGGTTCCATTTTGGGTAAGTGAATGTCATTTCGGGCCTATTTCGGCTTTTCAACCTTAATTAACTTAATTTCTCGCTTTTAGCCGCATGTTAGGTCATGTATAGTTCTTATTAGTATATATATATATATGTATTACAATCAACTAAACTCGCTTCACATGTATTGAAACCCATTTTGGGTAAGTGAATGTCATTTCGGTCCTATTTCGGCTTTTCAACCTCAATTAACTTAATTTCTCGCTTTTAGCCGCATGTTAGGTCATGTATAGTTCTTATTAGTATATATATATGTATTACAATCAGCTAAACTCGCTTCACATGTATTGAAACCCATTTTGGGTAAGTGAATGTCATTTCGGGCCAATTTTGGCTTTTCAAGCTCAATTAACTTAATTTCTCACTTTTAGCTGCATGTAGTGTCATGTATAGTTCTTATTAGTATATATATATGTATTACAATCAAATAAACTCGCTTCACATGTATTGAAACCCATTTTGGGTAAGTGAATGTCATTTCGGGCCTATTTCGGCTTTTCAACCTCAATAAACTTAATTTCTCGCTTTTCGCCGCATGTTAGGTCATGTATAGTTCTTATTAGTATATATATATATATATATATATATGTATTACAATCAACTAAACTCGCTTCACATGTATTGAAACCCATTTTGGGTAAGTGAATGTCATTTCGAGCCTATTTCGGCTTTTCAACCTCAATTAACTTATTTTCTCGCTTTTAGCCGCATGTTAGGTCATGTATAGTTCTTATTAGTATATATATATGTATTACAATCAACTAAACTTGCTTCACATGTATTGAAACCCATTTTGGGTAAGTGAATGTCATTTCGGGCCTATTTCGGCTTTTCAACCTCAATTAACTTAATTTCTCACTTTTAGTCTCATTATAGGTTACGTATAGTTCTTATTAGTATATGTATCACCATTAGAGTCACTTAAAGTCGGGTCACATGATTTGAAAACCGAATTGGGTAGATGAATGTCGTGTAGGGCGTAATTATGGATTGTTTTGGGGGAGGGGACTGCAAGGGGTGTTGTGCAAGGGGGTGGGACATCAAGGGGGTTGTGCGGGGGGGGACAGCAGGGGGGTCTCGCATTGGAGGGCAAGAAGGAGGGGGAGTGCGGGGGGCTCTGTGCGGGGTGGGGGCGGAGGCAATGCGGGGGGCTCCATGCGCAGGTGGGGGCGTGAAGGGGTGCGGTGAAGGGGGGCAAGGGGGGGGCAAGTGAAGGGGGTGCAGGGGGGCAGTGAAGGGGGGGGCAAGAAGAAGGGGTTGTGGTGCGGGGCAAGTGAAGGGGGTCGTAGAGGGGGCAAGGGCTGTTCGGAGGGTCTGCTGTGCGGGTTGGGGGCAAAGCGTGCGGGGGTAGTGCGGGGGCTCAGCGGGGGGGCAAGGAAGGGGGGGTGTGCAGGGGGAGTATGTGGGGGGAAGTCTGCAGGGGGTGGGGGCTGTGTGCATGGGGGAGTGTGCGGGGTGGGGGCGGGGTGCAGGGGGTGGGGGCTGTGGGGGGTGGGGGGGTGTGGGGGGGCAGGCAGAGCGGTGGGGGTGGAGGGGGCAAAGGTGAAGGGGGTCAGGGGGGTGGCAGTGAAGGGGGAGTGCGGGGGAGTGCAGTGAAGGGGGGGGGAAGTGCGGGGTGGGCATGATGGGGGGAGTGTAAGGGGTGCGCGTTTCTAATTTATTTCATATTTTTGTTTAATCTTGCGCGTTTGTAATATCGTTTATTTAAATTTCAGGAGTTTCAAACATGGTCCGAGATGATGTGATTGTGGAGGAAGAAACCGATGATGATTACGATAAGTCATTGGATGATGATGATGAGTATGTAGCTTAATTAATTTAAAGTCGATTTTGGCCTCTTAAGCTCAATTTCTTTAGTTTCCCGCAACATGTTAGGTCATCTACATTTCTAACAAGTACATACATAACTATTAGAATCAATTAAACTCCACTCATATGCGTTGAAACCCATTTTGGGTAAATGTATGTCATTTAGGGCCGATTTTAGCCTTTAAAGCTCAATTCACTTAGTTTTGTTTTCTTTCCGCATTTAGCCGCATGTTAAGTCATATATAGTTCCAATAGGTACATATATAACTATAAGAGTCAATTAAACTCCACTCATATGCTTTGAAACCCATTTTGGGTAAATGAAGGCCATTTCGGGCCGATTTTGGTCTTCGAAGCTCATTTCACTTAGTTTTCCGCATTTAGCCACATGTTAGGTCATATATAGTTCCAATAGGTACATATATAACTATAAGAGTCAATTAAAGTTCACTCATATGCTTTGAAACCCATTTTGGGTAAATGAAGGCCTTTTCGGGCTAATTTTGGCCTTCGAAGCTCATTTCACTTAATTTCCCGTATTTAGCCACATGTTAGGTCATAAATAGTTCCAATAGGTACATATATAACTATAAGAGTCAATTAAAGTTCACTCATATGCTTTGAAACCCATTTTGGGTAAATGAAGGCCGTTTCGGGCCCATTTTGGCCTTCGAAGCTCATTTCACTTAGTTTCCCGCATTTAGCCACATGTTAGGTCATATATATATATATATATATATATATATATATATATATATATATATATATATATATATATATAACTTTAACTGATGCGGTTTACTAAGAGAACTGCATCAGTTAATGTTCCAATGTATACAAAGATGTTGGCGGCAAAGCACAACCGATGCGGTTTCAAGGGAAAACCGCAATGCTGTTTTCCTATTAACCGCTGCGGTTTTCCCTTGAAACCGCATCAGTTTGTGCTTAACTGATGCGGTTCACAACCGCAGCAGTTTTTTTATGGATACTGTTGCGCCTCCAACCGTTACGGGCCAAAACCGCAGCGGTAAGCCCGGTTTTGACTACAGCGGTTGGACTTTATTATTCCACTAGTGATACCCCGCTCTAATTGGTCCGGATCAAGGAAAGAATAAAGAACGAGTCTAAAATTAAATGTTTTAAACCCAAAACCCCATTCTAACCTTTTTTATTAACTCATTTCCGAAAACCTTTTCTATGACTAGTTTTCCTAAACCCACTTTCTAAAACGTTTTAAAATAACTTTTTAAAAGCCCATCTTTGGAAAACCTTTTAAAAATAGTTTCTATGAAAGCCCATTTTTATAAAACTCCTTTTCTAGTCCAATTTATTTAATAGAATTAATTAATTATATTAATTAGTTTTGTTAATAAAAATATATTTTTATAAAAAATCATCTTTTTCCAAAGTGTTTTCAAATATCTTTATCTAACTATTTTATAAAAAATCTTTTAAGAAACCCAATTATTTTCGAAAACCTATGGCAACCGAATTACCTAAACATATATATATATATATATCATCTCTTCACTCTCATAATTCACAGGATCTTTTCACTTTAACAATTCACATCTCCTCATGAACTAATTTTTACACGGCACAACTAACAAAAATCCCTCTAACTAACACGGCCATTCGCCCTCATAAAATCTCACGCCTTCCTTCACACCCCCATCACCTTTCTTGCGCCACATCACCCTTAGCACAACACCTAATCACCTACACAACATCTTCATCTGATATCCTCACCAACACTCTACACCTAAAAATCCTCTACTGCACCTCCCTAATGCCTACTAACTAATTCCCTAATCATTATTACTACACCACATCTAATACTTGCGCCTAATACACAGAAGCCCTCAGCACCCTTCGCCACAAGCAGCAAATCAACAACGACATATTACGTAAATTAATAACAATGTAACTCAACATATAATTTTTCAAGGCTTGTTCAACAATTCAATTTTCCAAGATCCGTACAAATCAACGACCCCGGACGGCGGTATAATTTCTGAGGGTCAACTAAATTAACAACCTTTATTTTATTTCTTTATTTATTTTTATTATTTTCTTGAAGTTACTAACATTCTATTCGTGATGTAGATTGTTAATATATTCATGCGACTGTAAGTATTGTATATATTATACTAAGTCCCTGCAATATTTTATTTTCTTATTTTTATTTCTTTTCATGGACATATTTTTTTACGCCTGATTGCAATATTTTATCACCTTGTATTTATTGTTAATCAAGACCTAAATAAATCGTTCTAACTAAATCAGATAACATGGACAACCTGCTAGGAACCCAGTAATCTGATTGTTAAATAACTTTTCACTAAAAAAATAGTCTTTTATGTGTTTCCTGAACAAATATAGACTAATATTTTTAGGGTGCTTAAAACGTTATATGATTATTCTTTTGCATAAAACTATGATATCAATCAATATTTAGTAAAGGCCAGCAATGGGCGAACGTGGTTCATTATGACCATATTTGTACCCTCACCTCCGAACTCAATCTTTGGTTAATTTTGACCATCTATGGAGTCAGGACGGGAAAATCTACATTGGATAAGTCCCTAGATGTCCCTACAGTTTTCAGTATCCAATTAGGTTTATAAGTTTTCCTCTAAAAATTTATTGGCGACTTCAAAACGAATTTTAATAAAACCTTAACAATGGGGTATTCAAATACGCGCTCACACCGCGGTAGGCGAAAATAAAATCACGCCTACAAGTTCCAACCTAAAGTCAAGATCTATGTTTGATACTATGGTCAGGCTTAGGTGAGGCTTAAAAGGAACCATGACTAAGAGATTAGTCCCACGCTTCATATCTTTGCATAAAAATATGGCCACATGTATGATGCACACCAGTCTCAAGTCAGGAACAAGAGAGCAATGCCATGGTTGGGTAGGTTTGCTTATGACTGAGATCCAACACTATCGCTCATGAAACGTTTTGAAGGGACAAAGCACAAATTTCCCATGGGAGGCCCACACATAGAACATGTGCTAGTATGGCAAGGACGAGACCTTATGATGGCTTTGATAAATAGCCATGCATATGCCGAATGGTAATGTTATTTAAAAGCATTAAATAAGTATGAATCGCATTTTTCGAGTTTCACCCACTCATCAAAAATTAAAATTTGATGCCTCCCCAGTAAAGTTGCCAAATTATAAGCATATTTTTATTGTCTACGCGCTGTGAGTGCTTTTGACTACCTTATTGTAAAGGTTTTTCATTTTGAAAGTTTTGAAAAAGAAGTCGACAATAAGTTTTTAAAGGAAGACTTATAAACCTAATTTGATATTTGGGAAATCATAGGGAATGTTAGGGACTTATCCAATATAGATTTCCCCGTCATGATTTCATAATTGGTCAATGAACCAACGATTGAGTTCGGGGGTGAGGTACGAATATGATCATGAATCAAATTTGCCCATTGTTGGCCTCTACTTAATATGATTCATGTTATAGGTTTATGTAAATAAACAACCAAACAATATGTTCATGCATCCTAAAAATTAATCTATGTTGGTTTATTACACAAGCAACAGACTAATTTTTGTCTAAATTATTGAGTTTAATATTGAATTTATTTAAGTCTTTGATTAGGAAAAATAAACACATGAGGTGATGAAAGCAATAAACACATAGGCATGAATATATGGTATTGAAATATATGAAAATAGAAAAAGGGATTAGGAGAAGAATATAGAAGTATACATGAATTTCTTAAATACCTACATCATGAAAAATAGGTTAGTAACTTCAAGAAATTAAATAGAAATTGAAATATTAAGGACCCTCAGGAATATACCTTTGTCGCCTAGGTCATGAATAACGACGCCAAGGAGGAACAATCTTGGAGCTTGTATTGAATTGAGATTAAAGGTTGTCTTTGACTAATTGAAATTTTTGAAGGTATGTGTTTGAAGTATTCAAGGTGAAATCGTATTATGAAATCTTATCCCGAAACCAAATGGAACGAGGTCTTTTTATAAAGAAATCATAAAAATAGGATAAGATTTGCAAATTTAAATGCGCATCGCGAATCAGTTATGCGTGGCACGCGTTAGATACGCGTTCTGAATTTTTATGACTGTCTCGATGTCGCGCGAGGGCACCGTTGGTGCTTGTGATGCAACAGGCTGTGCGGCGTGCAATTGCAGATCTGGCCAGATTTTATTTGCTATTCGAAATTTAAGATTCTTTTTATCTTTTATTAAACAAAACCGGAAATCACTTATCTAGAGGATAAAAACTGATCTTTATAATATCCTTTAGTTTAGAAAATATTTATTAAATATACAATTAATTATCACGAATAATTAATTGGGTTTTTAAAAAATGAGCTTAAAAATACAATTAATTATCATGAATAATTAATTGGGCTTTGAAAACTGAGTTTGGAACCTTTTTAATTAATAAATAGGCTTTGGAATTTTAAAACGATTTTGGGCTTAGGTTTTGGATTACTTTCGTTTGGATCAGACCAATTAGGACGACGCTATGTATGATCATTGGATAGTAAATTGGAAAGACACGATTATGTGTCTACACTTTCGCTTATTTTCATTTTCATAATCTAAATAATTTACTTAAAGTGAGCATAAGATTATAATTTGTAAAAGTATTCATATGATGAAAATGTAGCAAATATGAAAAATAAATAACTAATAAATATAAATGTATGAAAATAAGAGTCTATAGAGAGAAATTCCCGCCTCTCTCAAGAATTGAAAATTTGCGAGCGATTATTTATCTTATAGCTGGAATTCGATCCTCAGTTTCTGGAGCTATGTTAAAAGGCTCGAAAAAAGGCAATGGTGGACGGAAAAGCTAAGCAACTAGTGCAATTGGTGAAGAAACCTCAAACGATTGATTCAAGGAAGCAAAAGAATGTCAATGAGATTCAGGATCTTCCCCGCTCTTAGTTGGACTTGTGATGATAGTAAGGATGATGATTCGCAATCACCTGGGTGGATGCGAATGTGTCAAATTTGGATATAGCTAATTTTGAAGCAGCGAGAAGTCAAATGGAGAAATGGATTGCGTCAATTTATACTCCATTGTGTCGCTCATCTTGAAATGTGGTGAATCCTTCACCTCATCCAATGTAGCAATTGGCGAGTAATCCAGGTAATAGTAGTCATCCTGTTAATTGGCGACATAATTTGTTTGAAAGTAGAAGAGAAGAAGGTATAAACCTTGCAATTGTTGTCAATGATGTGAACTCTATTTCTCAAAAATGCCGATGTTGTGATAGTTGAAGATGATGTTAAGAATGAAACCGAATGTTGGGAGTCTCGCTATTGTTTGTTACGTGCTAGGGGTTAACCCACCTTACAAAAATAATTAGTTGATTTGTGCGAAGAGTTGGGGTAAGTTTGGAATTTATAGAATAGTTATGGGAGTGAACGGTGTATTTGTTATGAGATTTAGGAGTATTGAAGGTCAATAGAAGGCAATTGAGGTTGGGCCAATCTTATATGACAAGAAACCTATCATAAGGAAACCTTGGTCTCCTGAATTGGATTTGATGTCTGAAGCTGTGAAGAAGGTGCCAACATGGATTCGATTACCTGGATTACCTCTGAAATTTTAGGGACAGATGAATCTAAATAAGATTGCAGGTTTAATAGGGCAACTTATTACAACTGATAGAGCTACTACTTAGAAAGATATCTTAGAATATGCTAAGATTCTTGTGGAAATTGATATTGTAAAGGTGCTGCCATATACAGTTCAATTTGTAAATGAGAAGAGGGTTAAGGTGACACAAAAGGTGGAGTATGAATGCAAGCCTATTATTTTTGGGGATTGCGAAGGTATAGGGCATAATGTGGAGGAGTGTATGAAGAAGAAGTATGAAATTGCCCTCAGGTTGGTGAAGCCAAGGAAGGTTTGGATGGCTAAGACTTCTAAACCTGTAGTGGTTGTTGGGGTTGTATCTACAGTGGTTGCTTGAGCAATCTGGAGTGGTTACTGGGCAATCAGTAGTGGTTGTTGGGCCATCTACAATAGTTACTGGGCAATCTGGAGTGGTTGTTGGTACTGCAACTGGTACAGAATAACAATCTACAACACAATAGGGTAAAGAGGCTGGTGCAGGGGCCTGAGTCAAAGCAAGGATAATCCTCTGTTAGACAGGGCTACTAGTAATGATAACATAAAGGGAGTTGCTGGAGGTGGTCTCACAGTATCAGGTGAAGCTGGTGAAAAAGGCAGGAACTCATCAGAGGAAGGTGTAGTGATTATTGCAGATGAAAGGTGTACAAAACATGATGAGGAAGTTATTATTTCTCCGGATAGTGTAGGCACATGGAATGTTAGAGGTTTTAATAGCCCTCAAAAGCATAGTGAGGTCAAAAGCTTTTTGACTCACTATAATATAGGGTTATTTGCGCGTCTAGAAACTAGGGTTAAGGCGTGCAATTTTCATAAAGTCTTCCCTAGGGTGTGTCAAGGGTGGTCCGTTGTTACAAATTATCAATTTCATCCTGGTGGAAGAATTTGGTTAGTTTGGCTGGCTAGTATGTTTATGGTTAATCTTTGTGAATATGAAGCTCAATTTATTCAATGTGAAGTTCTTCATAAGGCCACAGGGAAGAGTTTTTTACTATACTGTGGTTTATGTTTCTAATGATGCTAATGAGCGAGAGTTGGTATGGAGCAAAGTTATTAATTAAAATCGCAATTCAAATCTTAAAATCTCATAATTTTACGATTTAAATATGGTTGACAATTCGATTCACGATTCTAGACGATTCTATACATTTCTTTTTACTAGCGAAAACCTCGCAAATTTAAATCATGCTAACAAAGCAAATATTAGATATATATTGTTAGTTATATCCAATATAGTGGGTAAACAACTACTTTTTCCAATTTTTAGGTTTTTTAACTTATAATTTTAGCACATTCAAAGAAGATTGAGTGCAACATCTTGATTATACGTGTTTATAGAATCTTATGATTCTACGATTCGATTTTACGATTCGATTGTAGAGGTCGTTTTCGATTCAAACTAGAATCTCGATTTTAACAACTTTGGTATGGAGTAGGTTGGAGAAGATTAGTAGAAGAATTAGGGGTGCTTGGATCGTATTGGGAGATTTTAATAATGTTTTATATTTGGGGGAAAGACTTGGGTCCATTGTTACTTAGGATGAGGTGGCAAGTATTAGACAATGTATCAGAGATTGTAAATTGCAAGATCTTGGTACAAGTAGGCCTTTCATGGTCTAACAAGCAGGAAGGAGAAAGTAGAGTTTTCTCTAAGATAGATAGAGTTCTATCCAATGAACAATGGTTTAGTGCTCTTTTTGTTCTGCTCATGCTACTTTCTTACCAGAGCGTGTTTCTGACCATTGCCCTTGTGTTATCAAATTGGTTAATACAGTGGTGATAAGGGCAAAATCCTTCAAATATTGTAATATGTGGGCTATGGCTGATGATTTTATGAGAAGGGTGTAAGGGAGATGGCAAGAAAGGGTTCAAGGACCTCCTAAGTATAGAGTTGTTGTGAAGTTGAAAGCTAGTTTGAAGGTGTTGAACAGAAAAAAAAAATTCGAATACTGAGAATGAAGCTTTGATGGCTTTTTCAAAGCTTACCGATATCCATGAGCTGATTTATCTCCACCCTCATAATGTGGAGTTGCATAATCAGGAAGCATTAGCAAAAGAGGAATATAATAGACTCACTAATGCTAAAATGTGATATTTGAGGTAAAAGGTGAAGCAAGATTGGATAAAAGGTGGAGATGAGAATTCTGCTTATTTTCATGCTTGCCTTAAGAAAAGAAGGCAACAAAATTAAGAATATGATGTTTACAAAATTAAGAATATGGTCAGGGTGGAAGGAAGAGCCGGGGAGGTTGAGAAGGCTTTTTTAGAGTATTATGAGGAGCTACCGGGTAAGGAGGATCATTCTAATGCTTATGTTAGCAAAGCAGTATTATTGAGGAAGGAAATGTTGTAAGCTCGAAGCAACGAGAAGCTATGTGTGCTCCATTTACATGGGATGATGTTAAAGCTTCCTTGTTCAATATTGATGAGAACAAGGCAAATGGGTCCCGATGGGTACTCTAAGTGGGTTTACAAGAAAGCTTGGGCTTGTCGGGGCCCGACATTATTGATGATGTGCTAGATTTCTTTTAGTCCATAAGATTATTGAACGCAGTAATGCAACAACGTTATGTTTGATAACTAATGTTGATCACTCGAAGATGTTTCTCAATTTAGGCCAATCGCCTATTGTAATTTGATTTACAAGGTAATTTCTAAAATGCTTTGCTATAGGATGAAAGTGATTCTTCCTAATATTGTTGACCAAGTTCAGAGTGGTTTTGTGGAGAAGATAATTAATATGCGTAATGTTCTCATCTGTTAAGATATGTTGAAAAGTTACAAAAGAAAAAGTCAACCTTCTAGATGTACTATGAAAATTAATTTAAAAAAGGCATATGATTCTGTTAACTAGAGATTTCTTGGGGATTTGATGAGGAAGCTTAAGATTCTAGAGCAATTGTGGGGTGGGTGATGACATGTGTTACAACTTCACCTTTTATTGTTAGTGTTAATGGAGGTTTGTGGTGGTTTTCTCAAAGGCGGGAAGGGGTTGAGACAGGGTAACCCTATTCACCTTTGTTCTTTGTGTTGATTATGGAGTATTTTACCGAATATTAGCCAAAATGAGCAAGAGAGCGGGGTTTAATTTTCATTACGAGTGTGCATCCTTGAAGATTACTCATCTTATCTTTGCAGATCACTTGATGTTATTCTGTACAGGTGAGGTTAGCTATGTGGTTTTAATGATTAGAGCATTGAAAGCTTTTTCTAAAGCTTCTATATTATCAGCAAATAATGATAAACCTGCAGTGTACTTTGGAAATGTCAAGGAGGAAGTTCATATGAGAATTATTCAAGTCACTGGATTTCAAAAGGGCACTTTTCCTTTTAGATACTTAGGTGTACGTCCCTATTAGTTCTAAAAGATTGTCTCAAGCTGAATGTGATGTGTTAGTTAATGGAATTGTGAAAATAATTCTTTGTTGGTTTTCAAGGAATATGTCTTATGCTACAAGATATGTGCTTGTGAATGATGTTCTGGTTATTACACATACATATTGGGCTCACGTGTTTATCTTGCCTAAAGGAATTCTTAAGAAGATTTTTTAGATTTGTAGAGCCTTCTTGTGGGAAGGCAAATCTTTTATGCATAAACCTCCTCCAGTGGCCTCGGATTCGGTGTGTAAGTCTAAGAAGCACGGTGGACTTGGTGTTAGGGATTGTATTCTCAAGAATATTGGTGCTATTAGAAAGTACACTTGGCAAATTTCTTAAAAGGAAGACATTCTGGATTAGTTAGGTTCATAGTGTTTATATTAAGGATGCTAACTGGTGGGACTATGAACCACCTAAACTTGCCAGCTGGGTTTGAAAGTTGATATGTAGAACAAAACTGAAGTTCAAGCAAGCTTATAGTCAAACACAAATGGCTTGGTGGAGATGGAAAGTATACAATGCAAGAGGGGTATAATTGGCTCTGTGGTCCTCAAAACAATGTGAGATGGCACCATTGGGTGTGGAATGCAGTGAACATCCCACAACACTCATTTATTTCCTGGTTAGCTGCTCTGGGGAAGCTCAGAATCAGAGAGAGACTGAATCAAGCTGGAATTTATCCAGATATGAGTTGTCTTCTGTGTGTGCAAGGCACAAACTCTTGTGCTGATCTCTTTTTTCAGTGTGAATTTAGCAAGCATATCTATTTTAGAATCATGGACTGGTTACAGATTGGGCACATATACTCTGAAAATCTGTATGTGAATTGGAGGAAGTGGGGAAGCAGATACAGGAAGAAGAGACAACAACAAGTGTGTTATGCTAGCCATGCTGCCACTGTCTATAATATTTGGAAGGCTAGAAATCATGCTTTCTGGCATGAAGCTGTTTTGAGGCCTGAACTTGTTATCAAGAGCATTCAAATAGATATTTGTATTCGTGCGAAATGTAAATTAAGTCCTAGGTGCGTGGAGTGAAGATGAAAGAATATGGTTTAGTAATTTAGAATAACAGTGTATAGGATAAGTTGATGTAGTTGAGTTGTTTGTTGTTGCTGGTGGTCTGTTGTCCTTTTTGTTGGCTGGTTTGTTTTGAGGAGGCTTATATTGAGTTTTTGGTAATATAATCACTTACATTTTTTGTTTCTTGGAGGGAAAAAGACCACTAGCAATTTTTATTAGTCAAGAAGAAATCAAAAGTTATGTACCAAAATATTTGAGTGTAAAGAACAATGATTTTTTTTTAAATAAGATAACTATTTTGAAAAACTTGTTATAAGACAAAATGATGGTAGATGTACTTTCATTCAAAAAATAAAGGAAAAATAAATTGAAGTACTTTTTTCTTCTTATAAGAAGCAAAACTACTTGGGTTATACAAAAAACAAAACTATAGAAAATGGAAAAGAAACAAGGAAAAGAAAACAACAACCTATCAAGCACATCACTGTTTGTAAAAGGAGTCGAACCATCAATCCCGCACATCCTCCAACCTATAGCCGCCACCTAGTGCATAGGTTTAGCTATTTATTTTAAACTTTATTTAACAAAATTGATAAATATGACATAGTTATTTAAAGATATTATTCTCATAATTGATATCTATTTTCTATTATGAGAATAATATATTTCATTAACTATGCCATATTTATCAATTTTGTTGAATAAAGCTAAAAAAAATTGCCAAACATATGCACTAGGTGCATAGGTTAGAAAAACCCTTTTAAATTACATTTACCGAACCATTAATTTGTATCTTGTAAGTGGTGGAAAACCCTAGCCTCCCCTCCTCTCTCTTTTTCCTCTCAAACCCTAAATCCTCCCCTACCCCTTTCTTCATCAATTAAAGGCTACACTGTGGACTTAAATCATCCATTGCAGTTCCCTTTTCCCTTTTTATTTTCGCTTTTTGTTCATTTTCTTATTTTGTTTAATAAATTAGTCTCTCTTTACGAGATTTTTTAAACCCCGTTATAGGGAGTTTTGTCTCCGTTGTGGAGATCTCCTTCTCCCCATGGGAGTTGTGAGTATGAGTTTTTGTCTTTGCAGGTATGAAAATTGTTCTCATTGGTTAAGTTCGAGACTCAACATGATTGTATTGGAATCTCGAATACGGTGGCCAACATGCTCGATCAACAATGCTCTTCCCAAACTATGTCGAAATGATATATTTCATCATCAATAACCGCTTGATTCAAAGAATATCTGCGGCCGCGCCGCATCTTCGATCTAGTTCATTTAGTTTTTCAAGACGAATTTGATTTAACCTTGTTTGATCAGATCTTATTTTTCTTTAATACTTATTTAGATGCTTGTTTACCTTCAATTAACGAAATTTCTTTAAAAAAAAAATCTTGAGCTAATGGGGTGGGTCCGGATAAGTCCCCCTTGGGTCCGTCCCTGATTGTATGTATAGGATATTCAACGGATTTGAGCATTCCAACCATTAAGACGTCCGACCCCATTCTAAGATACGTAACTTAAACGTACCAGTTCTACAGTACCTGCCATTTTACACATTTTTTGTGTGGTTCATTCATGATTGATGATGATGTATAATAATTTCAATATCTGATTGGCTAACTGAGTTTTCTAGGAGGACAATGTTACTGTTTTGTGCTTGTGAATGAGTATAGATGGTCCCTTCGTATTTTACGTTTTTTAAATTATTTTTATTTTAAAGTTACAAGTTTTTTTTTTCAATTAATAGGAAAGGCTTCAAGTTTTTAAAAAGTAAAGTTATCACTTATGCTTCAGGTGGCGGCCGAGTTCATTCATCATACACCCGGATGTACAATGTGCATGAAACACTCATGACTAAAATATGCTCATTTGCTCATTTGGAACTCTTCTTTTTAGATATTTTCTTTCATCCAAATGAAGAATGAAAGATAAAAATAAATCCTTATATGCCTGTATGATCACAGACACCCAGCAGATATGATAAAATCTGTAGGTGGTGGCCTACCACTTGAAGTTGATGTATGATAATAGATTCATAGAACAAGACTACACACAACTACACAAGACCAAGGTGTGCACATTATTCCTATTCCTACAGTCTTATTAGTATTATTTTTGTGTATTTTAGGCGCTACGACTTTTTTTCATTATTTTGTTCCTACATTTTTTGTAACGTATTTAAGAATGAACTTTCACCAATCTTATCTAATTGTATGTTTTTATAACTTGTAAAGAATTACTTTGCTAAAAGTCCTTATTTAAGATGGATAAGCAAATAATGATTTTATAACATAATAAAAATTCTAAATTTTAAGATACACTCTCCATCCCCTAATATTCCCTGCGTCCCTTAAGTTACCCAAGGCCCCTACTAAAAATGACGATGAGACTACAAAAGTACAACTAATCTTACGTCATTACGTGCACTCTACTTGATCCCACCATCTTTTTCTTTCATAAAATTCACTCGACCAAAAATATTAAAAATGATCCAAACTCAATTGGGCAAAACTTAAATGAATGGAGAGTGTACATTTGATCTTTTCCATTTATGTTTGCTCTATTATATTTCCTATTTTCTCATTTGAACTATTTTCTCTCTCTCTTTATTTTGTTGACTTCTTAAAGTAGCTGATTGTTCTAAAATTTTCAATTCAATTTAATTTAACTAAGGTTGTCCTAAACACTTTCCTAAAATTATGTGCCAAAAAGAAATGAAAAATATGTAGTCAAAGACTAAGAGTCTTTACTTTTGGACTTGTTTGAGATGAATTGAACTAAATAAAACATAATTTAGCTGAACTAAATGGAGCTTAACTGAATTGAAATGATATAAACTGAAAAACTGAAGATGATGATGATAATAATAATAATAATAATAATAATAATAATAATAATAATAATAATAATAATAATAATAAAAACAACAACCACAACAATAATAATATCAATAATATCAATATCAATACCAATACTAATAATAATAATGATATTAATAATAAAAAACTAAACTAAATTGAGTTTAATGGAGATGAATTAAACTGAAAGAAAATTAATTTAAAAAAAAAAGAAAAACAGGGCTTAAAGAGTATTCAATATTTAAGTTTCCTTTAGAGAAAAGTATCCTAACTTTTCTCATGTATTAAAAAAAAATTCAATATTTTAGTTTACTACAAAAGTGAAAAAAGAGAGATAAATAGACGAGGTTGGATCATGGGATACGGGATGTGTAACTATAATCATGCATGTCATTGAGAATTTCTATCTTCATTCTCTGACCAAGTGTTTTTAAGTTAATGGGAACTGAAACCTAGGGATATTCCAGGCTGCTTTAGAGAACCTTCAACTTGAATCACATCAAAGTGCGTGAAAAACATTGAATATGGCCGGTGACCTCAGATTGGACATTGGATGTTAAAGGGATATGAGTATACTTATCACGCATAAAATAATTAACACGTTACTGCGTTAGTTCGTTGGAAGGAGTATATTCTTGCTTGTTCCGTATTACCGCTGTCAAAAAATGACCTGATCTGACAACCTGATCTGAACCTGTAATAACCTGTAACCGACTTGCACCTGAAATTTTGGTAAAACAGGTCACCTGAAACCTGACCTACACCCGACCTGATAATAACCGATACCTGATCTTGACCCAACAATCTATGACCTGAACCTGAACCGATACCCGCCCGAAAAAGACCGATAACTGAAGTGAGCAGACCTGACAACGATCTGAATCCGATTCGACACCCGACCTGATTAGGACCTGAAACTGATTATAACTCGACTCAACCTGTTATTGTCCCGACCTGTTGAGCAGACCTGTTATAATAACCGATACCTGATTTTGCTAGAGTTTCATGACCCATTCCATACCCGAAGCGATCCGAAACCAAGTATGGCACAACCCAATAACTAACGACCTGAACTTGACTCGAACCTGACTCAAAGTGTTATTCTCTTGACCTGATAAGTATCCGACCCACTCATGACTTGAACCTGAAAGCACCCGCTACAAACCTGCAATAAACCCGACCCGACACCACATGACCACGAAAGATAACCTGTCCCGAAATTGACCTTACCGAACCCGACCGAACCTGAAAGAAGAAACAAACCGAGGCAGACCTGACCGAATTACGACCGTTCCCGACCTGCACCCGACTTGTTTGATTTATTTACCTGACACGACCTGACCGAACATGACCTGAAATGACCCAACCTGAACCCGACTTGAGTAACTGAATTGACAGCTCTATTCCGTATTGTCATGTTTGCATGAACAGTGCATACATAAAGAGTGGTGGATCCAAGGGGGCCTACCCGGACCGTAGCCCTTGCCATAATCTGTAATACCTCTTAAAAGTCATATGTCTCACCAAAAAATATAATTTGTTAAGTAGGCATAATGATAGAGTAATCCGAAGGGTTGACAACCCTTATGTGAGAGATAGAGAGAAAGTATAATAAATGTGTTAGTTGTAGGGACAATTCTTAGGATCAACCAAACATTTTCCGTTCAGTAGCTGAGTTGGTTTTATTCTGCGCTATGAACTCAAGCAGATGAGGGGTTCGAATCCCATGCTTAGCAAATTTTTTGAAGTTTTAATGCTCCACTCTCTTTTCTAAGTATTATGTTTTCTCGTTTTCCTCGTCTTCTTTATTTTGACACCTTTTTCTTATTTGCTTCTTTTTTTTTGTTTTTTTTATGGCTTTTCTCATTTTTTTTTTAATTTTTTTGTTCTAGGCATTATCTAGCTTTAGAAATAATCAAACCCTTTTTATTTTATCAAATTTCTAATAGGTATAAGCCCTTTATATTATTGTATCTATGGTTTTAAGTAGTACCAATGTTATCATATACCTTAGTATGACACGTAAAATTTGTTACAATATTAAAATATCACTATTGTAAATCCGTTCTTTTAAAAATGTATATAATCGTAACTTGTGCTTTCTCCCTCTTTTATTAGTTATGCAACTTATTATTAATGTCTTTATTATCTTTTAATTTAGTGAAAATTACACATATAAATCCAACAATCAATTACTAAAACTTGTTTTACATTTTTGTCAAATATTTTCTATCAAGATAAGTATATGAATAGTGCAAAATCAAAAGTGTTGCAAGCAATAAAAAACGAAGGTAATAATGTACGATAAGACATTACATGTAGCCAAATTTGATTTGGCCTATCCAATATTTATTTTTGGATCCGCCACAGTACATGAATATATGATAATTAATAAATAATTCATGTAATACATGTTTAGTTTTATCATATATCATAACACCTACTTAAATTACAACTTAACAATGCTCTAAATATTACTACATCCATTTGTTTTATCCTACCATTATTTCTACATTGTACATTTGACAATGCACAAGCATCACAAGAAAATTGATATGTTTTAACTGTATATATTGAGATGAATCTAAAAATATCATAAATGACTATATTTTTGTTATATGCAAGGCCAATAGTCCAACACAGTTAGTAGGGCACCGAAACACGTTGTGCGTTTCGGGAGAGATTAAAGGCAAATTTGTAGACGACTAAGAAGAACGACCATCACATCCGGTGAATGCGACGAGGAAAACCAGTGGGTGGCCCCGGGAGCCCGGACGGTCCAAGTGGCCCGGCGAGCGATTTGAGTGTTTGGGGGCGGCTTCAAGTGTCAGGGAGTTTCCACCTCTGGTTTAGGAAGAAGTTCCTGGTTAGGCGATACTTCAAAGGTAGTTCAGAGGTTTGTTTTCTAATTATTTGTTATCAAATTTCCTAATTTATTTATATTAGGTCTCTTTAAGAAATTTTATTTCAGGATAAGATGTATCTATATTAACAGGATACAATATTTAGTTTCCTAATAATAGGATAAGAATCTCAATCACTATATAAAGAGGAATCGGGGTCATTTTTTTTATATATTTGTATAAACACATCAAACAGGGGGTCAGATTACAATATTATGACGTCTCTACATTGAGTTCTTGAGAAAGATTATAAATTATGGGATTTGAGAGTTTAGGGGTTTAGTAATATTCGTCGAAGGATTATAATTTGGTGGGTTATCCTCTACTTGTTTGGGAGAAGTTTTCCACATTAAATTTGCGTTTGTCATTACTTTAATTTTTTGCTCCTTGATTTGTTTATACTGTTTTCTTGCTACTATACTTTCGCATCGCCCCTAACGGTTTCCTTTAAATAAAATTACAAGATGATTAAAGTATAGTGTATCAAAAGCCAAAATGGTAGAATGAAAAAAAGAGAAAAGTAAGTAGTACTTCCCTTTTATAAGGCACATAATCTAAACTATGTTAGGTTAATCTTAATGTGTGTTTCTAAAATATCAACTTCTAAGATTTTAATCAAGGATAGTAATTTTCAAATTGTATATTGGCAAGTGTCAAATTTCAGTCTCTCTTTAATGGAGTGTTTTTCTATCCATATATTGAGTTATATCTACCCATATATTGGATTTTATCTCTCTCCATGTGAGAGTTTGAAGACTTTATTTTTGGTTTTTTTTTGTATAATTCAAGAGGTTGATTTGTTGATCGAAATTTGTACGGGGTTGCAAAAGATGTCAATACTTCGTGTACAATCACTTGAATTGAATCCAGTTCTACTTCAAAACTACAAAAGATCGATAGACCCCCTTGTAGAAGGCTGCATCAGACAACGATGTGAAAGACGAGGATTTTCAGAAGTGTTATATCTCCTCAACTAACGATCGTGATTTTGTCATATTAGAATTGTATTTATTTCATTTTGATATGTATCTGTTAGTTTTGACTTCTATTATAGATGTCGTATGACTTTGAATTAATGAATTAATTTTAATTTCAGAAAAAAAGTGAAAGCGAATTAACTAAATATATAGATAAGGGGAGTACTAGTAAAGCATACATAAAGGATCTAAATTATGGGTAACAATATCGTTAAGGACATCAACTTCAAAATGTTATTGTGACGGACTCGAAAAGTACGTAGCAAAAGTTAGTTGAGGTTCTTAACAATAAATTTATTCATAGTTTAGATTCTTAATATATATTGTGTATACACCAAATTTATTATGAGACTACTTCACTTTTAAGCAAAATGAGTCACATCTATACTATATATTAAAAGGTGCTCCTATCGATGATATTGGCCCACGTGGCACTATTCACTATATACGCGCCACGTAGCCTTCGCCACATCATCTTATAAAAATAAATAAATGTTTGCCACTAGATTTGAAATACGCAACCTCTGCAAAGAGAAGTTTGTCCTTACCATCTCAACCAACTTTTTTTAGTGCTTCATAAATCCACATAATGTTATTTATTCATTGCAAACATAAAGTAAATTAAATGTTAGATTTTTTAAAATTAATTTTTAAAAGAGTGGAAAAAATACATATCAATTATGAAGAAGAAAAAAGAAAACACCCGGGGCAACGCCCGGGTCAACACACTAGTTTGAATTCAAAATATGAATCATCTTTTAAGTGAAAAAGGGTCATTTCTAAACAAAGGGTAACTTATTACCTTAAGGGAGTCAATTCTATATGAATAACCCATATAAATAAAACAATTAGTATTTTATATAAATTTATTGTTAGACCGATCCACTTTAAAACCGAAAATATCACTTTTAAGCAAAATGGCCACTTTTCAAGTCAAGAGGTGACCCATTTAGGGAAAAAGCCTACCCTTATTGTACAATAAATTACCGTAATTTCGTCTCATACAAGAATTTATGTAGGGAAAAATTACCCTAGTCTTATAATAATTTATTGTATACCCTACTGTCTTCCTCAAGAGGTTTTTTTCTTTGACATAAGCCAAAACAATTAAGTATGAAGTGCAGTACATAAACTTAAAAGAAAATTACAACAAAATTTGCGCTGCTCGATGGGTTTGTTGGACCTGTTCTCTATCCACCTTGAGGATCTTACGGTATTGGAAATTTTGTACCAACGCTATAATCAGTTGCTGTATCCAAAAAAATCTCCATCGACATCTTAAAAGGCAGTTGGAGAATATCTACCATAAGGCAAGAATCTGTATAGATAGTTGTTCCGGATTTTAATAAATGCTTAGGAGGGAACCGGATCTCCTTGCCACGTGGGCCGGTTTGACGACCCGCAACACGTAATACGTAAACTAACCTCGAGGGCTGATCCGGCGAGCGCCCCTCCGACGCCTAAGCCAAGAAAGATAAAGCCGATATCTATAAAGTACTGTATAATTATGATTGTGAACGTACCTGTATGAATAAGATCCGGGGTATTTATAGGAGCCGGTAGTGTCCTAATCTAGGTAGGACACTCCTCCTATTGGCTTAATATAATTCTATCCTCTTTCCATACTTATCTTTAGGCCCATAGGCCTAGGTAAGATAGTATTGGGTCAAGCCCAAGCTCATTTAGGATGGCCCAGTCCTTTGACACCGGTAAGGCGCCCAATAAAGACCGGTATACCAAGGATACCTAAGATCATGCGACTCTTTTCCCCGGTTTCCTGAGATACCGGGAAGGTTTGACCATGACGTGTCTTTGGCGGTCCAGCTTGGACCGTAGATGGAACTCGGACAAATCCCATACAATAGTAATAGCAAGAAACTTTGAGAGTTTGCCCATTGTAAAGCTTACATACAAAAGCCGGCCATCTCCACTTGTTTGGCCGAATAAGCAAGCTGGTTATCTCCACCTCCTTGAAAATGTTGATCATCTTGAGAGTATTGACACCATCATGTGCCAGCTCTCTTTGAATGCTTTTTCCATGCCAAAGATATTAGTTCTGGTGGATGGGGCATCAGAACTACTGTATAGACACCAATGTGAACAAAATGAAAACCAGGTCGAGATTGCAGGGGTTGATCAAAATGATATAGATATTGAGGAGTAGTATGACCAATTGGGTTATTTTTTTTTTTTTTATTTTTTTTTGACGACGAGAAATCTTGCATTAATTAAAAGAGGAAGTACAAATTTAATGCTAATACAACCGTAACTAAAACAAACAAACAAACCTAAAGGAGCTTTATGAGCTCGTACATTCCACCTAAAACACAAATAAATAAAAGTGATACAAAACCGCTTATGAAGGGGGGCGTTGCTGGTCAGTGCTTGTGATGGTGGATTCGAACCGCGGAATGCTGATGGAAGTGGTAGAATAAGCGAATGACGTTCACGATCCGGACAACGAACAACTAACGACGAGCGTCGCTTCTCGTCGCATGAGCAATCCCAGCAATCTGCTATCGCTTGGGATTCTGGGCTCATGATCTTTTGAGGAGTCACATTCCATTGTGACTCATTACTCTCGCTCGAGAGTATTTCATGTTTCTCCATGAGGTAGGAGAAACGCAGATGAGTGGGCGTGCTGAAAACCCCCAGATGCAACTGGGGTGCCGCCTTCAGATTTGAAGTTTTCAAGGCAAGGATCATTAAGATCAATGCCGAGCTAAACAGAGAGCAAAACAAGTTGAGCTCTCGAACACACCTCCGGTTTTGCAAACCATAAAACATACGCCCCAACCATGCAAAACTATCATCGCCACGTCCATGTTCACAAAATTCTTGAGTCATCTTGTCCCTCAGCACATATTCTCAAAAACCGACATATACTACTTTAATAACCTTGAACCACCAAACTTGACCTAACTGACAAACACTTGTCGATGGCCACAACCAACCACGGATATCATTAACAACTCGGGAACAACGCACTCCTATTATTCGGAGATTTAACATACGTTTCAAGAAAAAACCTAACATAACTAATTTGAAATTCCAACAACCAAGGGGAAGGGGAAGGGGAAGGGAAGCCCGACACTAATAGGGGGAAAGGGGAAGGGGGAGCCCGACACTAACCGGGGGAAGGGGATAGGGGAACCCAAAACAAAACCAGGGTCAGGGGAAGGGAAGCCCAAAACAACCATAAAACTTAATAAGAGACGGTGCATACCGCATACACGAGGACGACGACGGGGACGGGACCATTCATGCATACAAACCGATAGCGACGGGGAGGGGGTTAGACTAACCAACGCAAAGCCGAGAATCGAAGGTAACTGGGGAGGGGGAAACATAGGGGAACCACCCCGAAGACATAAAAAATAGGGGAGGGGGAGTAGTGCAAAGAAAGAAAAAAACAGGAGGAAACCGGGGAAGGGGAAAATACGACCTATCCTACTGGAATAACAAGACGCGGGACGACGGAGGGACATGGGCTGGGCGGGGGACACGTGGGGGATGGGGAAGAACACGGTGAGATGAATGACGCAGGGGAGGGACAGATACAAAGGGGGTGGGGGACGCGAAGGAAAACACGAACTAAAGGGGGTGGGGGGAAGGGACACCGACGAAAGACGAAGAAGACGACCGAGGCAGCGCTCGCGGCGCCTCTGCGGCCATCGCCGAGCACTGGGCGGCGGGTGACTCGTGGTTCTCTAGGGTTTGGGGGCCGACTTCTGAGAGAAAACGTTAGGGTTTTTTTGTAAGTTGGGGGAGTGACATAATTTTTTTGGATTTTTTTTTAATTTTACCAATTGGATTATTAATACAAATCCGTAGCTGGTCTAAATTCTGATTTAGACACTGTAAGAAATCTTTCCAAAGTCCTATCCCCATTCCTAATAATCATATTGTTCCTAGTAATCCACGAACTCCATATTGTGGCTATGAAGTAAGCTACCCTATAGCTATTATGACCATCCTCACTTTTGAAAAGTTGGATATAAAGTAAACCTACTCTGTAAGAGAGTAAGTGAATACCTAATTAACCTAGTCTCCAAACTTGCTGAGAAATCGGACAAAATATGAAGATATGTTGAGCATCCTCATCACCTTGCACTAGTGAAAAAAGCGCAACCGATCCGGTTTAATTAGGCTTAACTAATCCTGAATTGAACCGATTCAAGAATGGTGGAGCGGTTGAGAAAATTAATTGATCCAGCTTCAACACCGCATCGATAATACACAACCGATCCAACGAAGGGGTGAAAACCTGGATCGCTTATATATGTCATTAACTAATCCAATTTTCACCCCTTCACGGGATCAGTGGAGTACAAATGCGATTTAACAAAAAAAATCAGTCAACAACAACAACAAATACAGACCAATAATTATAAATGAATAATAACAACAAATACAAACCAATAAATACAAACCAATAATTACAAACAAATTGACAACAATTTAATCAAAATAAAAATAATTTACATTAACAACAATAATTCTAACTCAGTGTCTATTCCCATAATGTAACCAAATCACAAATTGAATTACAAATATCAACAAACTAAATTAAAAAACAAAAAAATTCAAGAATAAAAATGAGTTACACAACATATCTAACAAATATTCTCTTTAAATTTCACATTATGCACCTAAATAAATCGTAAATAAATCCTAAATTATATATGGACTGTTGAACCCTAGTTTTGATGATGATGACAAAGAAACAAAAAGTCTAACGAAGTTGTAAACTAACAAATTATTGAGTAAATGGAATTACGCAAGGTATCACAAATTGAGCAAAGAGAATACTAAGTCTAAATGAGGAAATCAAGTGAAGAGGCTAGATTTTCAAGACTAAGTGAAGATGCTCAAGGAACTGGTACTGGAGTCTACAATGGAGCAAAAGGAACAAGCAAAGCTTTGTACTTTAGTGTTTATGTAATGAACGAGTAAGGTTGGTAAGGAACTTGAGGTTATAATAAGAGAATGTTTGTATGTTCCTTTAACAGGAACAAACTTGTTGGCACAATTAAAAATGAAATAAAGGAACTTAATGAGTAGTCATAGGAACACAACAGCTAGTAAAAAGCAACGGCTCTATTGCAACTGATTCACACGTTTCTAAAATCAGGTAAGTGTTTAAGGCTAAAATTTAGGAAGATCTAAGAAAAAGATTTTGACTAATTAAAATAAGTTTTTAAGAAAATCTTTTCAGTTATGTAAAGATTTTATTTTGTTTGAAAAATTAAATCTTTTGTACTTCCTCCATTCCAAATTAAAAGCAACAAATGCACTTTTACGCATCTCGAGGCATTATTTTGACCACAAATATCTATAGTTACATATAAGTAAAAATTATAAAAATTACATATTAAGAAAGTATGACACGAGACGAATCTAACAACATGCCACTTTACTATGTTTTTCATTATGTATAAATCACAAATCTTAGTCAAAGTGAAAAGTGTGAATAGTGAAAAAGTTCATTTGTTGCATTTTATTTGAAACGGAGGAAGTATTTAAAGAAAATCTTCACATGTTAGTGATTTTAGGCCTATATCTTGCTGTTCTGTCATCTATAAATGTATAACAAAATTGTTATGCAACAAGTTGAAACTAGTTCTGCCTGATCTGGTTTCAAACACTCAGGGTGCTTTTGTGTCCAATAGGAGCATTTTGCATAACATCTTACTATGTCAAGACATAGTCAAGACGTATGTTCCTAGACAGAAGCAAAAGTGTTGTATGATGAAGATAGACCTCCAAAAGACATATGACACTTTTTCTTGGGAATTTCTTGAAGATTTGATGATTGCATTAAGGTTTCCAAGAAGATTTGTGAATCTTATAATGGTCTGTGTTAAGAGCCCCACTTTTACTCTGTTGCTTAATGGGTGTCCTACTGGCTTCTTTAATTCTCAAAGGGGAATCAGGCAGGGGGATCCCATGTCTCCCCTCCTGTTTGTTCTTTGTATGGATTATTTTAGTAGGATTATGGTTTACATTGGTAAACAAATTTAAATTTGGTTTCCATCCCGGATGTAAATCCCTTGGTATCAACAACTTATGCTTTGCATGATGTAGTGTTGTTTTGCAAAGGAGATTTCAAGTCAATTTATATGCTTCTTCAAGGCATAAAATATTTTGTCGCTTCTTCCGGGCAAAAGCTAATCCCAATAAGTCCGAATTTTATGTATGTGGATTGGATGAGAGTAAAAACTAGGGAGGATTCAAGATTGTTCTCGGTGTCAAGATGGGTAAACCGCCTTTTTAAGTACTTGGGGGTCCCCATAAGTAATAAAAATTATCTCGCCGCAGATCATGAAAGCAAGCTAATCGAGAAGATGGTGTTGAGAATTAGGATATGGAGTACTAGGCATATCTCTTTGTCAAGTAGAAGAACACTTGTCAATGCAAAGGTTGACGAGTATTTGCGTTAACATCGGTCCCGGATATTTCGTTACCAAGAGTCGCTTCTAGATCGATCAATGCCATCTCGTAGATCATTTCTCCGGACCGGAAAGTGCAATTGCTCTAGGCCCGGATATGTCAGCTGGGAGGACACTTGTAAACCTAGGAGTCGTGGGTGGTCTTCGGGTTCGGATATTTGGTTCATTGGAATGTTGCTATTGTTGGCAAGCGGTGTTTGGGCTATCGCTTTAAAAGCCGACAATCTTTGGGTGAAGTGGATACATGATAGATATATTAGGGACCAGAATTGGATCGGAGCAGCTTTTGTGCTCCACAAACCGCTACTGGCCGTGGAAACACATCTTAGAAACCAAGAAAGTCATTATGGAGAAGTGTGGTAGTGATTGGCTCACTAAGCCAAGATATTGTACTGCTGGTGTCTATAAGAAATTGGTGGAGCCTGGTATAAAACAGAGCTGGTGTTAGGCTATTTGGAATCATAACAACATTCCTATACATTGCTTTATTGGTTGGTTGGCAATGCTTAATAGATTGCAGACAAGAGATAAGCTGAATAAGATGGGCATAGGCACAAGCAACCTCTGCCTTCTTTGTGAGAATGAAACTGAAGATAGTGAACATCTTTTCTTTAGATGTCATTACGGTAAAATGTGTATACAAATGTATCAAGAGTCGGCTTGGGATTTACCCCGTCATAGTGGGCTTCCCACGTATAGTTGGATGGGTGAAACGAAGAGCTACTTGCAACAAATTCGAAGACAAGTGTATATGTCACCTATCCTAGCTACCGTATATATGGTTTGGAAGGGAAAGAAATAATGCTTTATGGAATCATCAAATGCATACTGTTGATAAAATTGTAAAGGAGATTAAAAGCATAGTCATACATAGAATTAAATGTAGGATGCCTCTAAGAATTTTAGATCAAGATAAGCAATGGTTGTATAGTTTGTGAGGAGTTGTGCTGCCTGGCCAACTGTAGGATGTTTTGATGTTGTTTTGTGCTTATAATATTACTTACTTACCAAAAACAAAATCTTAGTCAAAGTGAAAAGTGTGAATAGTGAAAAAGTTCATTTGTTGCATTTAATTTGAAACGGAGGAAGTATTTAAAGAAAATCTTCTTAGATATTACTTGATAAAAAGATTTTTAAATCAGTTTTATTTAAATTAGGATAAACTGAAATAGTAGAGATCATGCTTAACTAATTGCTAAATTTCAGGAAAGTGGTTGGGTTGGTTTTACACTATTAATATGAACGCGTAGTTGATGGTGAATGTGCTGCTCGTTTCCCAAGCAAAGGAACAACGTGGACTAATGCACTAATCCACTAACCCATGCTTAATCGTACGTTTATTCTACTTGACTGCTATATAAGAACATATTTAATTAAGTTCAAAGGGTGATTGACTAAGTGATTAAGTGAGCTTAAGTAACTAAAGTGTCGGTGCCTTCATTCTCTTATAAAGCCAATTGTTTCTATCGCCTACTTACTCTATTTCCATTAAGTTAAATATTGATTGTAATTTTGGTTTAGGGGTAAGGGGATTTTGAGTGAAATCTAGTATATAAGAGAAGCTTTGAGTGAAACAAGTAAAAGAGAGATAACTTCAAGTGAAGTTGAGAGGAACATCTCGTTAAGGGAACCGTTTGTTAAGGAACTTGAGTTTAGGAACTCAAGTTGTGGCTCCCGAGTATAATTAGGTTGTAACAAAGGTGTTTGGCCTAATTAGTGAAAGAGTTTAGTTTAAAATCCCTTGTGGTCGAGGTTGTTTCTTCCTGTTGGGCCAAGGATGTTTTTCCTCGTAAAAATCTCTCTTGTTCCTTTAGCTTGCTTTTCTATTTCAGTTTTATAATTACGTAAAAAGTACGTTCATTCTCCACATACAATTCACCCTCCCCCTTATAGTGTTCCTAGAGAAATAACATTGATATATCTAACAATGAGTTACACGCAAAGAATATGAAATTATGGTGAAAAGGAAATTAAATTACAGATCCAAAACCCTGATTTGAAAAGAATATGAGAGAGATGAGTGAATGGATTGCGCAAAGTTCGAAGGACGAACAGTATCCTCGCCGACCAAAACCCTAGTTTAAAATTACCTCGAAGGACGAACAGTAGCCGCATCTTTCATATATCTCCTTCGACTAGGGATGGCAATGGGTCGGGTCTAGGGTGGGTTCCACTAGTAGAGGATTGACGATTTGCGTCGTTTCCAGGGGCACCATTTGCGTCGAATGTGGCTGCAACGCTACAGGTCTTGACGCAAATTGCCAAACACGATCTGCATCGGATGGAGATCCGACGCAATTCACCTACCATTTGCATCGCACGTTCGTGGGCAACTGAGGCACATCGTGCCTGTTGCTAGGCCTTGGACCACACGATTTGCATCCGACGTTACACAAAAAACGACGCAATACAAACAGGATCATTAATGCACTGGAATGGTACATAAAGTCAACATTTCCGTTGCGCCTTCACACCATCCGACGCAAATAAATAAAATATTAATCAGTACCAAAATGACCAAATTAAACAAAAATGTCTATAGAATGCAAATAAACAACTTCAGCAAAAATGACCAAACCAGTAGAATGCAAATAAACAACTCTTTAATTTGTGTATACAAAAAAATCTCAAATCCCCTAAGTTCCCAGATTTAAAGTAAAACAAAGTATAAAGTAGCTTAGAACACTAGAAACTTCCTAAAAAAAGAAAACTTAAAACTAAAACTAAAATAGAAGAACGAATTTTACAGCGATTTTTTGGTACATTAGAAGTAAGAGAAAAAACAAAATTCAACTAATATAAACTAAAACAAAATTCAACTATAATGTAAGAAGACATCGACTCTAATTTTTCAATACTTGGCACAACACTAGAATTCTTCAACTTCGCACAACACTAGAATTCTTCAACTTACCCAAAACCCTAACAAACTCAACGGCAAACCGGTGAAAGCAACGGCACCGGAGGTTTCGAGGAAATACGAGTGGATGAAATCAGCAGTGAATTGAGAGAGGAGAGGTGAACCGGTGAGAGAACGACGCCAGAGGTTTCGATGAAAGAGCAAATGGATGAAATCAGCGGTGAGTTGAGGGAGATGAGAGGCGAACCGATGAGAAAATGGTAAGAGAGATGAGAGTTGAGATCCGAGTTGAGAGAGATGAAAGTTGAATTGAGAATGGCGAGTGAGTTGAGTTGAGAAGGGTGAGAGAGATGAGAGGCGAACCGAGTTGAGAGAGATGAGAGAGATCTAGGTTAGAGATGGAAGAGAGAGAAGGCTGAAGAGAAACGGCTGAAGAGAGGCGAAATGGGAGAAAGTGGGCGTTATATATTGTAAGGTTATCTACGTCGCACCTTAACCTATATTCGACGCACTTTACAATTTTTTTGGTTATGTCTAATTTTTATCCACCCAACTCATCTACGTCTGATGGGCCTATATGTCCAATGCAAATCGCCTGATACAAGGATTTGCATCGCACAATAGGCACGTTCGACGCAAATTTGCTTTACTCATGTGCGTCGAATGGCTAGGGCCACGCGACGCAAATCCTCTTGTCATTTATTTGCTGTGGGTATTTGCGTCGGACGTTGATTATCATTTTTCTACTAGTGTTCGCTTGGACCCAGACCAATATTTGGATTTTCAAAGGTGGACCTGCACTCCGCCCTGCACTCCACTAGGTCTAAAAATATCAGACCTGGACCCAGACCCGATGAGTATAGCGGGTCATGGGTCCTTATTACATTTTTATATAGTTTTTATTTATCGGCATTAATCCTTTTGTATGTTCTTTTCACCTAATTCTTTTGCATACATAAAGCTCATAAAAGATATTAGTTTCCAATGTGTTCTTCATACATAAAGCTCATATAAAAAAATTACAACCAAAGTTCATAAATCATAAAAAACACATACTACATATAATTCTTTTGCCCCTTTTCCCAGCCCTCTACACCGACTTTCCATCGCCGCCTCTTAGATCTCTCCACTGAATTTCCAAAAATTAAGGCACTCCACTGCTCTAATCCACTGACTTCGCAGCAATCGTCGATGCCATTTTGTCACCACCGTTAATGGCCAGTTATCCGCGCCGCGAAGATAGCCCGGACAACGGCTTGGTGTTTCAGATCTCATGGTTCCAGCTTTAATCGATGGTTTATCCCACCACCGCTTCCGTCTCTACCACCACCGCGTTGTTGCTGCTGCTTTAAGTTGTGGTTCGGCGTTATTTCGCCGGATCTACTGCCTTCAACCGTCGGTGGGGTTCTCCTTGGTTGGTGGAGTTCCCCGTGCGCCGCCGCCTTCACCAACCCAAAGCCCAACTTCTTCAGGAAGCTTGCTTGTGGCGTTTCTTCGTTGGATCTACTCCACCGCTCACCTAGAAGGATAACCAACGCCAAGTTGCAGCCGCCATAGCCACCATAGCCCGGACAACGGCTTTGCCTCCACCGAAGTCCTCGAGTCACCACCAGCCAGTAGGTGGATGCTCGCTTCTTCAAGAAGCTTGCTTGTTCCTATAAGGAACTAGATCTAGATTTTAGGGTTTGTTCTTATTTTTGATTCCATCTTATTGTTAGCTTCTTCGAGAAGCTTGTTGTTCCCTTCCTTGTGAAGCTAGATCTAGGGTTTTTCTTTTTTATTTTCTGCTTCTTATACGTTTGTTCCTAGTGGTCTCTCCCTGAGATAGGGATTCCACTAGTTTAGGGTAGCAGTCTTATCTCGAGATAGGAATTCCACTACTACTTCCTTGTACCTTTTAAAAAATAACTTACTACATATAATAAAAAAAGTCCACAAAATCACGATATAAGAGTACTACAAATTGATCATATAATGCCGACATAAGTTATCAAATATTAGAAATCTTCAATAAAAATCTTCCATTTGGCTATTAGTCCTCCTCCGTGTCATCGTCAACTTCATCATCAAGATCCTACAAGATAATATAAATATAAAACTATTAGTTTGCACTTTCCATTAGAAAGATATATTTTTATAGTAGAAATATAAATAGTATACCATGTCGATGATATCGGTGACTTCTCCTTCTTATATGTCGGAATCATCGTGGACCGTACGTAGAACAAGCATGTACCTCTTGTAATGTACCTTATATAAGAAGACACTTAAAATATTACACCAACTCAAATGATAATAAGATTCAATATAAATTACTATATAAGAATTGCATATGTTTTTATTACCTTTAATATCTTCCATCATCCAATTTTGCAAGCAGGATTTTCAACTTTAAATAAGAATACATGATCAATAGATAATATGATTCATATGGAGTAATTATATATAGAGAACGTCGATTGATTATTAGTTGACCGTTTTGTATTCATAATTTCTTATAAAATTCTTTAACCTTTTTTTTGTGAATGTGGTAAAATCTAACAAAACAGTTATCTAATATAGGTGTTCTATATTGTATCACTTACATAACGTTTATGAAAGAAGACCATTCTATATAATCCTAGAAGACATTTAATATACTTAACCATTCTCTATCCAGTGTTTCATATTCCCACTTTTGTAGTAGTGAACTAGGGATGAAATTTTGCTTTCCAAACCATATTGAGACAAACAATCCATCAAAACTTATAGCAATAATCCCTTTAGTATGCGGGCATGGCACATAGCAAAACTATAGAAAATATTATGTACATATTATAAGTTTATCTTATCTAAACAATATAATTTATAAACTAGTATTTCAACAAAAGAAATTTAAGTAAGTACTTTACCTCAAAAGTCTGATTTCGTAAAATCCACCTTTGGTCAATGAAATGTGCGGTCACAACCATGTAACCCTTCCTTTGATTTGAGGCGGTCCACCTATCAGTAGTGATTGATACTCTACTCCTTTATGCTCCAACAATGTGTTCCTTGAAATTATTTTGAAATCGGGACTAAGGCTATTAACAAAACCACCTAAAACAAATATGATCCACTATGGATAGTGGATACTCATGCATAACAACGGTTTTGTATAAATTTCACTAAAGAGGGTTAACCTATCAAGAAGAGTTAGGCAATCAATCTAAGTACTAGAAAATAAAATTGAGAAGTAACGTTGCTCGTTGTATCATTGCTTGTATAGCATATAAGAATACAAAAATATTGAGAAGAGAAGAAGTAGAGTCGATTGTAATCAGATGCCTTATACTTGGCTACATATTATTCTATTTATAATGAAATAAACCTAGCTAAGTTACCGTTATTGGTTGTTGGAAATGATAAATATTCCAGCTGAAGATCCCTTGAATTATGGCAAGTTCCTCCTCTATTATCTCAATTGCACAACAGATGCTGACTTTATTCAACGTGAAATACTGCCACGTGCTTGCCGGTCATGTAGACGAAATCTAGAGATGTCCCTATCTCTGGACACGTCGCTAACACTGGTTAGGTACAATCCGAATTTTACCACACAACAATTGCCCCTAATTTTGCTTAGGAATTGTGCCAAAAATTTCAAAAAGAAAAATTACAACTTCCCGCTAAATTGAATACCGGGTCTTGAAATAAGCACAATAACGGTTGCACGTCTTTCCTTTAAAAAAGTAAGCATCTCCCATCATTGCACTTCCCTCGACCGCTCAATTTTACTGCGCATTTATTAACTCGCACATGCCATTTTTCCTCTTCCATCTTCCAAGTTCTCCAGGTTAGAATTCTCTCTGTAACTTGTCCATTTCGCCATCTTTGTTTTTTACAGTTCTTCCTTAGTTACCTTTCCTTTTAGTACGTTTTCATAATGGGGAAGAAAAACACTGCTTCCAAAAAGAGGGCCCAGGAGGTTTATGTTTCTTCCACCTATTCCTCTAACAAAAGCGAACACAACCTTTTCCCTTCTGACATTCTTGATTCCTTATATTCCAAACCCAATTCTCTCTCAACCGCTGATGTTGAAAAATTGGTCCAATCTGGAATCCTTCCTCCCTCTACTATCTTCTTTGCGCCTAGCGAAAATGAAAGGGCTGACTGGACCAAACCAGGATGGTCCTATTCATACGAGTACCCATTCTTGAACGGGGCTTCCATTCCTTTCTCTCCCTTAATCAAAGCCTTCCTTACCCACTAAGGGGTCGCTCCGTGCCAATTAATGCCCATGGTTTGGAGAGTTTTAATTTCCGCTGATATCTTGGCTGAGAGATTAGGGTTTGATTTCACTTTAGGAGATTTGGCCAACACATATGCTGTGAAAATTTGGGGAAAAGGCAGGGTTAGCCTGTCAACCAAGACGAAACGTCATCCTCTCATCTTGAAACCAGACAGGCACGATATAGGGTGGATGACTAGATACTTTTTTGTGGAGATAAATTCACTGGGAGAAGAAAATGGGTGGCTTCTTTCTGACTGGAAGGTTAAGGGTAAGAATTGTAAATTTATGTTTCGAATTTTGTTGTTTGATTAACTTATTACTACTTGTTCTTCTGCAGGAATTTCTCTTGAAGGCATCAAGTTTCACGAAGAATCAGCCAAGAAGAAGACTAAGGCTATCCTGGATCTTGGTGAGGAGGCGAGAGAATACCCTTTGACACTCGTCACTAGGAGTGTAAGTTATTTAGTTAAAAACCGAAAATCGAACCAAAACAAACCGAATTAGTAATTTGGTTTGGTTTTTTAAAAAAATCGGTTTGGTTTGGATTTTAAATTTTTTTTTTTCGGTTTTTGGTTTGGTTCAGTTTTACTTTTGAAAACCCGAAAAAAACCGAACCAAACCGAAGATCATATATGTTATACAGTTATAGCGCCAGATATCAATTTGGGCTTTTGAGTTTTGATGGTTTAAAGAAATACCCAGCCGGTCGTAGTCAGCCCATTACAACTAACAAGGAGTTTCTCACTCCTCCATTTCTCTCTCTCATAAATCATCACCAGCCGTATTTCATTCTCCCTCTCTTAAGAATAAAGAAACCCTAACTCATTCCTCCTTTCCCTCTCCTCCATTCCTCTCTCTCCGCTCCGGCAGTTTGATAATCGAAGAACAGATACTCAGCTGGATTACTGGTAATCGGTTTGGTCGAAGAATAAATCATCAATATGCAACATTCTTCCTTTCGTTGAGGAACAACTCTGTAATCTGATTTTATTTTGGCAATTGGTTCTTCTACTACATGATATTTTTAAGGATTGATTTTCCGGCAACTAGTGTTTTGGTGGTCTGTCATTTTTAAATGATATGAAAGAAGTAGGTCTGTGATATTAGAAGAGTAGATATTAGAAGAGAAAGTTTCAGGAATATAAAAGGATTGTGTTCTAAGTGATTTTTTCATTTTGTGTTTGTTTTTTTCGTTATTATGTATCATTTTTTGCAATTATGATAAAGTTATTATTTTTTTCGTTGTAAGAATTTACAATTGTGGTAGATAAATTATGAATTTTTTATTTCTGTTATGTGATTGTTATTCTCTGTTAATTTTTTCATTGTTTTAATAGGGTTCGACTGTTTGTATTATTAATTTTATTTCTGTTATGGTAGATAATAGGGTTCAAGTGTTTGTATTATTATAATAAAATTTGGTTCGGTTTAATTTCGGTTTTTTAGTTTGGTTTGCATTTTGGAACATAAAAAAAATTTGGTTTGGTTTGATTTGGTTTTGGTTTTTTAAATTCGATTCGGTTTGGTTTGGTTTGGGCTGATTTTCGATTTGGTTTAAGACTTGAAATGTTAGAACCGAATTTATTTCGGTTTGGTTTGGTTTGGTTTTGTCCCAACACTGAACTGAAAACCGAACTTACATCCCTACCTGTCACTCCGCTTGAAGTAGAGGACATCCATACCAGCGATCCATCCACTGCCAACATGTGGTCATGTAATCATACTTTGCACTTGTCCTAAACACAAAACGTTAACATGACATAAAGAGACTGACTCCTTGCATTTTCCTGAGCAGACACCTCCAAAAGCGCAAAAACCGTCAAGGAATTGTCCACTAGGGACATAATCAAGCTCCGGGCTGCCAAGAAAGCTAGATAACGCACGAAGCTCCTGCTGCAAAAGACGCCAAGCCTGCTGATTCTGGAGTAACTCCAAAGAGCATGCCTCCCCCGTCAAGTTCTGCGACTCCTTCTCCTTAGACCTCCACTGCTGCTACTGGTCAGAGGCTTCCAATGCTCAGCATGACATTCCCTGTAGATTATGGCAGCGAGTTCAAGCATGTCACCGCTCTGTGGCCTTATATAGACCAACTTTGCAGGTCCAGAGAGCACTGCTGGCGAAGCTGTCCAATGCGCTTTCCAGGTACTACTTCCTTGTACACTCATGAAACACATTTGGTCAGGTAGCACTGTTCTTAATTTTACTTACATGTCGCTTTCCCATGGCACGGACTCTTTAGGCCACTCTCGAATGAATAAGAACATCCTCTCCTACCACAAGGAACTGGAGAGGATGACCGAGGAGTTGTCCAACGCCCAGAACAAGCTGAAGGACCAGAAGAAGTCCTGGAAAGATGACAAGGGGCGCCTGAAACCTGAAATGGTCGTGCTGAAGAAGGAGAAGCAGGAGAAGACGGAGGAACTGGAAGAGGTCAACAAGACCCTGACTGCCAAAGAACAGGAGTTGTAGAAGAAAGAGTAGGAGCTGGTTGACAGTGCCATCTACTATGCCATGAAGACCACTACTGAGCTGATGAAGGAGTACAAAGATGGCAAGGCCGCGACTTGGGAGCCTGACCAGGCCATAGAGGACTTCACTGAGGCCTATCCTGAAGAGGGAGAAGTCACCTCCAAGAAGACTGAGGGGGAGCATGTCAACCAGGGTGGTCAGCCTGCTAGGGAAGGTGACCAAGGGGCCTCATTGACAGACCAGGCGATGGCAGAAGCTAATCCCCAAGAGAAATCGGAAAATGTAATCGTTATTTAAATAGTTTCAAAATAATGTTTACCTTTTAATTTTTTTTCGTGTGTTGAACAATGGTTTTATTGTCCTGTTCATGGGAACATGCAGGTTTGAATGTAGCTTTGAATACTTCTTCTCATGCCCTGTTGTTTTCATGGGGCTTTTGAAATCAATTTACGTTGTGTGCCGAATTTCTTTGATAATTGCTGAGTTTGTGACCTATCTGGTAGACTTGTGATTTGTAGCGTGCGTAGCTTTGTTGATTTGTCAAGTTTTAAAGATACAGAGTTGTCAAACGACAGATTTGTCAAGTTGGCGAATTGTAGCATTGTCAAGTTGTGTAGTTCTTAAATTGTGTAGTTGTCAAATTGTAGATTTGTAGAATTGTCAAGTTGTAGATTTGTAGAATTGTCACCTCGACCTTTTCCTATGCAAGGATTCATCTTAGATGGACATGTTCTAAGTACCTGATGTAGCAGGGTTATTGTTGTTGTTTTATGCTGGTTTAATAATTGTTTGGTTGTCTGACTTGTTGTCCATAATAATTCTGCAAAACAAAGGGTTAGAAGCGTTGGCAGTTGGCGCGGCTAACTGCTACGTCTTTAAGTCAGTAATGGTTTTGAAAAGAAATAATGGGAATGAACAAAAGTTAAGGTTAAGAAAACATACCTACCTGAGACGTCATCTTTGATGGTCAAGTGACAAGAAGAGTATAGAGTTAGAAGTAATATCTTTTCAGATGCGTGGCATTCCAGCTTCTTGGGACAGGTGTCCCATCCTTCTTGACAAGGGAATATGCCCCTTGCTCGATGACTTTACTTATTTGTTAAGGCCCTTCCCAGGTAGGGCCTAGCTTATCGTCATTGGGATCTTTCGTGTTCTAAAAGACTTTTCAAAGGACCCAGTCACCTACCTGAAACACCTTATTCCTTACATTTTTGTTATAGCTACGTGCCACGCCTTGTTGATAGGCTGCCATTCTAATTCTGGCCATTTCCCTTACTTCACCAACGGTATCTATATCATGGGTTAGTTCGTCATTATTTCTATCTTCAGTCATTAAACCATACCTGGTAGAGGGGACTTGGACTTCTGTTTGAATGACAGCTTCGCATCCGTAAATGATGGAGAAAGGAGTATGGCCAGTGGCGTTTTTGGGAGTAGTCCGATCTGCCCACAAGACAAGTGGAAGTTTCTCTGCCCACTTCCCTTTGGCAGCTTCTAGGCGACGCTTCAACTGGTTTACCACGATTTTGTTGCTGGATTCTGCTTGACCATTTGCTTGAGGGTATTCAGGAGTGGATGTGTGCAAGCCAATCTTCCATTTGTCACAGAAAGCTTTCGTCTTGTCGCTTATGAAATGTGAGCCATTATCACATACTATGTTCGCGGGGACAACGTACCTGCACAATATATTACGTTTTATAAATGAAATTACTTCTTTGTCTCTTACCTGTTTGAAAGCTTCTGCTTCAATCCACTTTGAGAAGTTGTCCGTCATGGCTAGCATGAAGAATTTTTAGCCTGGTGCCTGAGGTAGCTTGCTTACTATATCCATGCCCCACTTCGTGAATGGCCATGACGTCAAAGTGGGATGTAAGGTTTCCGAAGGTTGATGTTGGACAAGTGCATGTCGTTGGCATTCGTCACACCTTTTGGCGACATCTACGGCAGCTTGGCGTATTGTGGGCCAATAGTACCCCATCAAGTCAACTTTGGTGGATAGGCTTCGTCCTGCAGCATGGTTGACCCAATACCGCGATGAGTTTCCTCGAGAACTTGTCGTGCTTCCTTGGTTTCTAGACATCTGAGATAAACACCTGAAACAAATATTTTAAACATAACATCTTGAATTAGTATATAGCGGGATGCTTTCATATGAAATGCCCTGGCATCTTCTCCATGAGGGGTGGTGCCATTCTTGAGCCAGGCGATGAATGGTGAGGTCCATCTTTCAGCGGGTACTGGTGTTGACGATGTCGAAGCTCCGTCATGTCCACTTTGGATTGTAAAGACATCTTGTTCAATAGCTGGGTTATCTAGGTGGACAATAGGCACGCTGGTTAACTTAGATCCTCTCAGTGAAGATCCTAAGCTGGCCAAAGCATCAGCTTGAGAATCCTTCTCTCTGGGTACCTGTCTTATGTTATAATACTCGAAAGCTTTTGTTACTCGATGAACGACATCTAAATAGGCGCTCATTTTTTGCATCTTTGGCGGCATAATCGTCGTTAATCTGACTAACAATAAGTAGAGAATCGCATCTTACCTCGAGACGTCTTACCTTCAGGTCCATGCCTGCCACGAGTCCGACAAGTAATGCTTCATATTCAAATTCGTTGTTGGTGGCTTGAAAATCACACTGGACAGCTTGTACAATTTCATCACCTTCTGGGGATACAAGCATAATACCCAGGCAAATGCCCTGGATGTTGGATGCCCCGTCAGTATAAAGCATCCACGTTCGGTCAGAGCCGTCATGTTGAAGCATGTTGACCTCTTCGTTAACAAGGGGTTGAAGCCCATGTGTGAAATCAGATACGAAGTCAGCCAAGGCTTGTGATTTGATAGATGTCCTTGGTTGATATTGGATATCATAGGCGCTTAGTTGGATGGACCTCTTCGCCATCCGTCCTGTTAGTTCTGGCTTTCGCAATACAGTCTTAATTGGATAATTAGTTCTTACGACTATGGGATGAGACTCGAAGTAAGGGCGTAATTTCGTAGAAGACATTATTAGTGCAAGTATTAACTTTTCCAAATAAGCATACCTGGTTTCAGCGTTGAGTAGGGATTTACTAACGTAGTAAACGGGTAGCTGCCTACCATCTTCTTCCCTTACCAGAACTGCACTGACTGCCGTTTCCGACACCGAATGGTAGAGTTACCAACTTTTCTTGTGGTTTTGGTTTGGACAACAAGGGAGGATGAGTCAAGTACG
The DNA here is from genome assembly GCA_947648045.1 of Beta corolliflora. Taxonomy (NCBI): domain Eukaryota; kingdom Viridiplantae; phylum Streptophyta; class Magnoliopsida; order Caryophyllales; family Amaranthaceae; genus Beta; species Beta corolliflora. Next base: position 1,876,103 of record CANSZD010003457.1, on the reverse strand, counting down.
CCTTTAGGTCTAGCAGTGCTTGCTCATGTTTTGTGGTCCACTCGAATTTGGTATTTTTCCTGAGTATATCATAAAAGAGATGGCATTTATCAAGGATTTAGAAAATGAACCGTTTCCTGGCGTCTTTGGGACATCTTGGTGACTGGAGATTAAGGACTGGTTGGATTTGCTCGGGGCTTGCTCCAATCCCTTTTTGGGTCACTATGTATCCCAAGAATTTACCCGACGAAACGCCGAAATAACACTTGGAGGGATTCAGCTTCATGTTGTAATTCCTGAGGACTTGGAAGGTTTCCTCTAGATGTCCGACATGATTAGTCGCTTTTGCAGACTTGACTAGCCTGTCATCTATGTAGACTTCCATGGTTCGCCCTATTTGCTTTTCAAACATTTTGTTTACCAGCCTCTGGTATGTTGCCCCTGCATTTTTCAATCCAAAAGGCATACCTTATAACAATAGATACCCCTGTCGGTCATGAACGCTGTTTTCTCTTGGTCCTCAGGATGCATTAATATTTGATTATAACCGCTAAAGGCATCCAGCATGGTCAACGTTTCATGGCCAGCAGTGGCATCAATCATGGCATCAATATGAGGGGGCACGGAAAGTGTCTTTAGGGCATACTTTATTTAAATCAGTAAAATCAATGCATACCCTCCACTTACCGTTCTTGTTTTTGACAACTACGACGTTGGCTAGCCAGTCAGGGTAGTGTACCTCTCTAATCTTACATGTCTCGAGTAATTTCTCGACTTCTTCATTTATAGCTTAGTTGTACTCTGGTGAGAATTTTCGCCGCTTTTGCCTGACCGGTGGATGCTCAGGGTCTACTCGTAGTTTGTGAGTGATGACGTCTTCGCTTATTCCCATCATGTCGTCGTGTTTCCAGGTAAAGCAATCACGGTTAGCACGTAAGAAAGTTATGATGTCAGTCTTTACCTCATCACACTAGTGGAAAAATAAAGAAGGACTGCGGTCAAAACAGCCCTAAGGGCTGCGTTTTTGGCCAGCAGCCCTTCCCATAGCAGCCCTTCAATAGATAAGTTTAACCGCGTCCCTTCACAACGAAGGGCTGCGGTTCAAGCCAAAAACGCAGCCCTTCTAAGCTTGAAGGGCTGCGTTTTCGGCTTAAACCGCAGCCCTTCTGTAAATGAAGGGCTGCGGTTTTAAGCCTAACCGCAGCCCCCTTCACTTAAAAAGGGTCGGTTTAGGCTTAAAACCGCACCCTTCACATTCAATTTTTTTTTTTTAAAAATAAATTAAATCCGCCCAAGACCCCCACCCCCCCGCCCTGCACTCCCACTCCCAGCCCCACACCCGCCCCCCCCCCACCCCCGCCCCACCCCCGCCCACCCGCCCACCCCTGCACTCCCGCGACCCGCCCCCGCCCCCGCACTCCCCCAAGCCCCGCCCCACCCCCGCACTCCCACCCCCGCCCCACCCCCGCCCCCCCGCCCCCACCCCCGCACTCCCCCAAGTCCTACCCACCCCAATCCACCCCCTTCACTCCCCGCACCCCCACCCCAGCCCACCCTATGCCGCCCCTCCACCCATTGCTTGCCCCACCCCAAAGACCCAACCAGCCCCATAGCCCAGCCTAGCAGCCCACCATGGCAGCCCCCCCACCCAAAACCTCCCTTCGACATAAAAAAAAAACCGAATCAATGTGCAATAATATATGATAAGTTTTTGAACGTAATAATTAACTTTAAATATGTATATTTAATAATGTAAAAAGTGTAGAATTGATACAAACTAGTAGATGTAGCTAATTATATCACGAATTCCACCAAAATGTATCATAAGCAATCATCACAAATGTGGGACGTCAACTTATCCCGAACTTCATGTAATTCGTATGTGGTGAAGGCCCTCAAACGTGGTGTGTTATTCATATAAACCTTGCAAAACAACCAAGGAATAAACACAAAATATAAGAATTCAATCATTTACCGTAGTTAGTAGTTCTAAAAATGACATATACCTTCCCGGAATTCAATCAAAAACAAATGCAAGCCTAAAACTCTACACACTAGTTTTATTATACCTTATATTATCATATTGAAAAAGAAAATGGAGTTAAATGGCTCGAGAAACAAGAATTGGACGCGAAAAGGCAAAAATCGGCCTAAAATCACATTTATGTTCCCGATATACAACCTACAACAAATGCAAGCCTAAGAATAGTTACATTATACCTCATATTATCATGTTCAAAATGAAATTGGGGTTAAAAGATGCGATAAGTACGAATTGGACGCGAAAAGGTAAAAATAGGCCTAAAATGCCCTTTTCGTTCCCAAAATTCAACCTACAACAATTGCAAACCTAAAAATCTACAAAATAGTTACATTATACCTCATATTATCATGTTCAAAATGAAATTGGGGTTAAATGACGCGATAAGTACGAATTGGACGCGAAAAGGCAAAAATAGGCCTAAAATGTCCTTTTCGATCCCAAAATTCAACCTACAACAATTGCAAACCTAAAAATCTACACAATAGTTACATTATACCTCATATTATCATGTTCAAAATGAAATTGGGGTTAAATGACGCGATAAGTACGAATTGGACGCGAAAAGGCAAAAATAGGCCTAAAATGCCCTTTTCGTTCCCAAAATTCAACCTACAACAATTGCAAACCTAAAAATCTACACAATAGTTACATTATACCTCATATTATCATGTTCAAAATGAATTTGGGGTTGAATGACTCGATAAATACGATTTCGAAGCGTAAAAGGCAAATATAGGCCTAAAAATGACATTTTCGTTCCCAAATATATGCATGTTCCCAAAAGGCAGCAGGGGAGGGGTGTACAGGGGAGGGGGCAGCAGGGGGAGGGGAGCGCAGTTGAGGGGAGGAGAGGGGTTCGTGTGCAAGGGGCGGCGAGTGGGGGAGGGGGCGGCAGGGGGAGGGAGGGGCAAGTGGGAAGGGAGGGGTTCCGTGTGCGAGGGCGGCAGTGGGGGAGGGGGGCAGGCAGGGGAGGGGTGTGCGGGGAAGGGGGCAGCGGGGAGGGGAGTGCGGTTGAGGGGAGGGGAGGGGCGCAGTGGGGGGAGGGCGGCGGTGCGGGGGGGGGAGGGGAGGGGCGACGGTGCGGGGGGGAGGGAGGGGAGGGCGGCGGTGCTGCCCGGCCTCCTAAGCCCCCGCACATGCCCCCCACCGCACGCCCCTCCCTCCCCCCACCGCCGCCCTCCCCCCCCCCTCCTCTCGCACACCCCTCCCTCCCCCGCCGCCGCCAGCCCCTCCCCCCCGCACACAGACCACTCCCCCCACCGCTGCCCCTCCCCTCCCTCCCTACACACCCCTCCCCTCCCCCCACCTGCCGCGCCCCTCCCCCCGCACACACGGACCCTCCCCCCACTGCTGCGCCCTCCCCGCACACCCTCCCCCCACTGCCCACCCTGCTCCATGCACACCCCTCCCCTTGCACACGATTACATACTAATAAGTTAGGAGTTAGATCAACAAAAATAAAATAAAATGACTCGATAAGTACGAATTGGACGCGAAAAGACAAAAATAGGCCTAAAATGCCTTTTCGTTCCCGAAATGCAACCAACAACAAATGCAAGCCTAAAACTCTACACAATAGTTACATTATACCTCATATAATCATGTTCAAAAAGAATTTGGGGTTAAATGACTCGATAAGTACGATTTGGAAGCGAAAAGGCAAAATTTGGCCTAAAATGACCTTTCCGTTCCCGAAATGCAACCAACAACAAATGCAAGCCTAAAACTCTACACAATAGTTACATTATACCTCATATAATCATGTTCAAAAAGAATTTGGGGTTAAATGACTCTATAAGTACGATTTGGAAGCGAAAAGGCAAAACTAGGCCTAAAATGACCTTTTCGTTCCCGAAATGTACCCAACAACAAATGCAAGCCTAAAACTCTACACAATAGTTACATTATACCTCATATAATCATGTTCAAAAAGAATTTGGGTTTAAATGACTCGATTAGTACGATTTGGAAGCGAAAAGGCTAAAATAGACCTAAAATGCCTTTTCGTTCCCGAAATGCAACCAACAACAAATACAAGCCTAAAACTGTACACAATAGTTACATTATACCTCATATAATCATTTTCAACAAGAATTTGGGTTTAAATAATTCGATTAGTACGATTTGGAAGCGAAAAAGGCAAAACTAGGCCTAAAATGACCTTTTCGTTCCCGAAATGCAACCAACAACAAATGCAAGCCTAAAACTCTACACAATAGTTACAAATTGGAGAAATTACACATACCTGAGTTTATGTCTCATGATTTATTGACCTTCCGCCGTTTCTTAGGATCCTCAAGTACATGTATCCCTTCCGTGTGATCTACACGCATATAGTTCTCCGACATATTCACATCATCTTCCACACTATTTTCAGGATAGGTAAAAGGGGGGAGGTCCTCAAATGCATCATATTCTTCCTCATTATCAACATCACCAATACCGAGGATACTCCTTTTACCAGGTACAACAATTGACCACTTATTATCGCGCGGGATCAGTTACAAAAAATACTTGCTTAACTTGTGATGCAATTACAAATGGCTCCTCAGTTTCACGTAGACGACTAAGGTCAACAAGAGTGAATCCGCAAGGATCATCTTTTCTTACACAACGTCGATTATCGTCAACCCACTTGCAACACAAGAGGCAAATATTAAAAGTACAGTAGTCCAGCTCCCATATTTCTTGTATTCGCCCATAATAATTGCTTTCAGCATGTACAGGCGACTTATCCTTTGAGCTTGTGTATTGTGTAGATGACGCCACAAGTGAAACACCACTATTTTGTTGCGATGTTGACTTCAGATCTTGACGTTCAGTCCAAAACGTATACCCATTAATATCATAACCCTCATAAGAGCGTACAGCTTCACGAGGACCAAATGCTAACCACTTGACTGTTTCATGAACACTTTCATCCAAATCATTCACTACTCGTTTATGAAACCAATCAATGAAAGTCTTGTTATGCATTTGCGTTAATGCCCTAACTCCTTTTCCAGGATTGCTAACACGTAATTCCTCCATATGTTCATTTAAATAAGGATGGACAGCTGCTACGTGATGCAATACAAATAAGTGAGCTTGTTTACGCTTTTTTACGGAAGGTGTGATCAATTTTGAACCAATTGTACCCTTGCCCTCAAGTTTGCCCTCGTGTCGGGATGTCGGAAGTCCAACAGGATCAACACTAGTAAAATACTCAGCCACAAAATTACTGATCTCTTCACCCACAACCCCTTGAATTATACTACCTTCACGGTTGTGCGGGATTCCGAACTTTATCCTTCAAAGTGCCCATATATCTCTCAAAAGGATAGCACCACCTCAAAAACACTTGGACCACACGACTTAATTTCTCGAACTTGATGGACAATGAGATGGACCATAATGTCAAAGAATGCGGGGGGGAAAAACATCTCAAATTTGCATAGAGTTTCAACTACTCTGGCCTGCAAGGAATCGAGGGTCGACGGTTCTAGGACTTTGCTGCATATTGTATGGAAAAATGAACAAAGTTCTGTAATGGTGTGCCTCACATGCTTTGGAAGTATCCCATGAATTGCAATCGGTAAGAATACTTGCATCATGACATGGCAATCGTGAGATTTCATACTCGATAACTTCAACTCACCATTTAAGGTAACAAATCGCTTCATATTCGATGAGTAGCCGGTTGGGACCTTAATGCCATATAATGACTCGCAAAAATCCGTTTCTCGCATGCGACATCGTGTAGCAAGCTGGTGGTAAATAATTCTTCTCCGAATCCTCCACCTTCTTTTTACTTTTCGAGTTTCATCATCAACCCTTTCCTCCACTACTTTCTTCTTCCTTCCGTCCCTTTTACGAGCCCACAACTCGGTGAAGCCCCCGTTTTTCCCAAGTAAAGTCGTGACGCCTTAACATCTTTTGTCTTGCCCGAATATTCATAAGTGTCGCAAGAATAGCTTCACAAACATTCTTCTCTATGTGCATGACATCCAAACAATGTCGACCTTTAGATCTTTCCAATATGGGAGTTTCCAAAAAATGGACTCCTTTTTCCATAATCCCGTAGGTCGATCAACCTCACTAGCGGAGTTTACCAAAGATTGTTTCAATGCCCTTCACACGATTATAAACTTCGGTACCGGTTAATGGTCTACGAGCAACTTCTTCTTCAACCGGTCCCATCGAATGCCTTCTTCTTAAACCGATAGGGATGGTCGCGTCGAGGAGCCTTCGTGTGCGCATATACACATGTTTGCATCCCTTAAGGTGTGTAGATTTCATGTCATCTACACAAATCGGGCGGGGTTGTTTTCCTCTCGTCTTATACCCGAGATAAGTTCCCATAAGCTGGATAATCGTTCATAGTACAAAAAAGCATGGCACGCAGAGTGAACATCTCATTAGCATACGCATCAAATACTAACACTCCTTCGTTACACATCTTCTGTAAATCTTCAACAAGCGGCTGGAGGTATACATCAATGTCATTTCCAGGTTGTTTGGGCCCCGATATAAGAAGCGATAGCATCATGTACTTGCGTTTCATGCACAACCAAGGAGGCAAGTTATAAACCACTAAAACTACGGCCATGTACTATCTTGCGCGAACCGAGATTGCCAAAAGGGTTCATGCCATCCGTACATAATCCAAGCCTCGATTCCTATCCTCATTACCAAATGCCTTATGTACCCCGTTGATACTTTTCCACTCGGGCGAATCGCCTGGATGCTTGAGCGCACCGTCTTTCTTCCTACGATCCGCATGCCACCTCAAATTCTTCGCATCTCCTTTAATTGAGAACATGCGCTTAAATCTAGGTATTATGGGTAGATACCACAACACCTTAGCTGGTGGTCCTTCACTACCTCCAGCTCCTTCACGCTTGTACCTCGACAATCCACAACGTGGACACTCATGTAAATGCTCATACTCATTACGATAAAGCACACAAACGTTAGGACAAGCATGTATCCGCTCGTACTCTAAACCGAAAGGAAACATCAGTTTCTTCGCATAATAGTACGACTTTGGCAGTTCATTTCCATCAGGGAGCATATCAGCTAAAACTTCCAACAACGATGTGAAACTAGAGTCTGTCCAACCAGCTTTCGACTTAATGTTGAACAGTGTTATCACCGCGGAAAGTTTGGTGTACTTTGTACAACCTGGATACAACGGCTTTTCAGCAGCCTCAGACATAGACTCAAAAAATACGAGGTCGTTTACACGACTGATCTTCAACCTCGTGTATCATCTCATCTACCCGATCCCTATCATCATCTGCAAACTCATCATCCCAATTCTCATCCCCGAACTCATCATCCCAATTCTCTAAATCCTTCTTTTCTTCACATACATCGTTCATTACTCTAGCGCTTCCTATATACTACCCCTGCTCACCATGCCAAACCCATACGTGGTATTGAGGCCTAAACCCACGGTGAAAGACATGCTCCATCACCACATGTATACTACTAACCTTGCTCACATTTCTACAATCGAAACAAGGACAATAAAAGTCGACTGCTCCAGAGGATGTTTGATATTGTAATGCAGTTGTACAGAATTCCGAGACCCCTTTCACAAACTCAATCGATTCACGACTACCATACATCCAAGTACGATCCATCTCATTCAAGAAGACCTCTAATAATTAAACACAACCATTCATTATAATGCATCAATCATTATTTAAGTACATACACTCACATATTCAAATCACACACGTATAGAAACAATCTAAGATAGTGACATGTTCAATTGTATGCATGCGGCCCGAAGGTCCTTATCACTCCAACCTAACCCATCCTTGGACGTCTAATCTCACTAGTGAATATATGCCAACTTTTCAATTCTAAGGAAAATCAGGCAACATTTCCCCTACGGTTCTCCAAGTACACAATGTAGATAATTGCTTATCTACATATGTATCCGAGAACAATGTAGAGAAACGATAAGCCAAGAATTTCCTCGGGATTGAAAAGAAGACACACATTCACCACCTAAGTGAGATCAAACGTCCAAGAACGATCCCAAACCGGGACTATTCAAGACTTACTCCTAATGAGCAAGTCTTGAACGGGTATCTAGGCATATGATGACGATTCAAACAACTTATAGATTTCATAGCTAAATTACATTGCGTTTTCATACTATCTCATATCAAGAAATATACATACACTACACAAACCCTCCGAAATTCCCATCAGCTGGTACGAATTGGACACGAAAGGCGAAAATAGGCCTAAATTGACCCGAGAATCAGGTCACATGGCAATGGAATGCCCATCAGCTGGTAACGGCGGAGATAGTGGGAAATGTTAAAAATGTGGAGAGCATTCCATTGCCATGTGACCTCACTCTCCACATTTGTAACACGATCCCACCACCACCACCACTACCGCCCCCACCGCACTCCCTCATTGCCATGTAGGCGTAAAATGACCTTTAATTTTCGTTTCCGAAATTCAACCAACAACGAGATGGAAGCCTAAAAATCTACACAAATAGTTACATTATACCTAAGCCCTCCCCCACCCCCGCGCCCTCCCCCCCCCCCCGTCCGGCCTCCCCAACCCTCCCCACCCCCTGCCATCCCTTCCCCACCCCCGGCCAAGATCCACCCCCTCCCCATCCCCCGCCCAAAGATCCCCAGCCTCCCCCCCCCCCGACGAGCCCCCCACCCATTGCCCGGCCCTCCCTAACCCCCGTCCGGCCTCCCCAACCCTCCCCCACCCCCCCCGCCCCCTCCCCCACCCCCTCGGCCCTCCCCCACCCCAGCCGGCATCCACGCCCCTCCCCACCCTCGCCAGTCCTCCCCCACCACTCGCCCAAGACTCCCCACCCCTACCCACCTCTCCCAAACCCCCCCCCCCCTACAATCACATATTCAGCTAATACAAGCACATTTTACAACAAAAAATAGAAGTTGATTTCAAAATCCAATGAAATTAAACAAAAATTAGAGAAATGTAAAAGAGGAGAGAGAGAGAGGGGATTTACCGAAAGAGAGTGAGAGAAGGGATGATCCACAAACAATGCAGTAGTGGAGGAGAGAAGAAGAAGGTGGTGCGCAAGGTGTTGCAGCTGTGCGTGGTGGTGGCATCAATGCAGTGGAGGGCAGGGCACTAGTGGTGGCGTCAATGCAGTTGGTGCGTCGTCGTGGCGGTGGTGCGTGAAATGAGTGGTGGTGGTGGAGATAGGGTTTCGCGCTGGTGGTGAGAGAGTGAGAGTGAATTTGGCTAAGGGAGGGAAATTGAAATGAGGGCACTGTGTATGCGCGCAAAATGCATATCAAAAAAAAAAATTGGAAGTGAAGGGCTGCGTTCTTTTAAAAACCGCAGCCCTTCGTTTATGAAGGGCTGCGGTTTTTGGGATAATCGCAGCCCTTCACTAATAGGGCTGCGGTTAGCCTCAAACCGCAGCCCTTCATACAGTATGAAGGGCTGCGATTTCTTGTTAACCGCAGCCCTTCAGTAAAAGGGCTGCGGTTTCCTTTAAAACCGCAGCCCTTCAAACAAGAAGGGTTGCGTTTTAAAAAACGAAGCCCTTCCAGCGCAGCCCTTCCTTTTTTTTCCCCTAGTGTCAGACAGGTCATAACCAATTTGCACCACTTGGTCAGGGAATTCTAGGTCAGGGCTATTTCATCCATTAATTCAGATTCTGGCTCTACATAGCCGAATGGTTCGGATTGCTTCTGTAATTGCTATGCAACCTCTTTCCCGGTGCTGGAGGGTTTGAGGGCGATCTTGTAACACTCCTTAGAAACTCTCTGGTCGCCTTTGATTCCACAAGGAGTGGGAAATTTCACCGTCTGATGGTAAGTTGATGGGATAGCCTTCATTTCATGGATCCAGGGCCTGCCAAGAATAATTTTGTAAGCAGAAACACATTCTATGACCAAGAATTTTACCTATAGGTTAATGCCCCTTGCATAGACAGGAAATAGGATTTCTCCTATGGTGTTTTTGGCTTCTCCACCGAAAACGATGAGAACTGTGGATTTTTTTACTAAATCATTTTCGCTTAGACCCATCTCGACTATTATGTTGGTTGAGCTTCCATTGTCCACCAGGATTCTTTTGATCAGGCAGTTGCCAACGGAGAGAGAGATGACAAGATCATCGTGATACAATTCTGAGGCGTCTACTGCATCCACGTCATCAAAAGTGATTGCAGGTCCAGGATGGACGACTCGTCTCAAAGCGGGCTTGTCCATGCTGCATTCCTTGGCATGTCATTTAGCTGTAGAATAGGTCAAACCACAAACGTTAGATCCTCCTGTAATAACATTAATAACTTTAACATGAGAAGGAGGGTTAGGAGGTTTTTGAGGTGTGGATGTACGCTTCTCTTTCGAGATGGTGGTCTTGGCTTTTTCGGACATTATTTTATTGAGATGTCCATTTTTCAAGAGGTAGGAGACTTCGCTTCGGAGAGCAATGCAATCGTCGGTGACATGACCAATATATCTTTGATAATTACACCATTTGGATGGGTCTTTTCTATCTCCTAGACGAGATGACTTGGGTGGCCACTTGACTGCATCTCCTAGCTTCGGCAGATGATTGATGAGTCATCCTGTGCTCACGCAGAAGTTGTATTCCTCGATCTTTAGGTGATGCTCGGACTCGTCCTTCCATTCTAGTTCATCATCTTCTACTGCGGCAACATATTGGTCATTGCTTGGTCGATCATATGGCTTTGATCTGCTGTTGCATCGCTGATTCCAAGTATATTTTCTGTTGGACCGCTCGGGCTCGGAGGGCTCCTTTCTGGCATCCATGTCTTCTTCCAGACGAACTTGGGCGAGGGTTTTGTTTAATGCATCTTTGAATTTCGTGCATGGATACTTGGTTAGATCTTTGTAGAGGTCGGAGACTTCATACAGTCCTTGCCTGAATGCTTCGATGGCTGTGGGGATGTCACAATTAGTGATGGACACCTTCTCTCTATTAAAATGATGGATGTATTCTCTGAGACTCTCTCCATAGCGCTAGACGACGCGGTACATGTCGCTCGTTTGCTTCTGGACCTTCCGGCTACTGGCGAACTGCTGGTTGAACATATTCTGGAGCTATGTGAACGAGGTGATGCATCCATTTGGCAGATTAGTTAACCAGTCTAGGGCAGGATCGGATAGAATGGACCCGAACCCTTTACACAGACTAGCTTCTCTCATATCACGAGGGACAGGGATAGTCATCATCCTTTGTTTATACTGCTTGATGTGCTCGCTAGGATCAGTGGTACCGTCATATAGCTGAATGTTTTGCGCACTGAATCGCTTAGGGATGTCGATATTATCAATATGATTTGCATAAGACGAGTCTGCATAACTATTCGGTTTGGCCTCTGCTGCGGCAGGACTCATCCCCAGGATCTTATTAATCATTTTTTGCAAGATAGCAAATTTATGCTCCATGGCCTCAGTCATGCTACCGAGGACATGTTGGAAGAAGTCCATCCCTGGCGGCAGATTAGGGTTAGATTACACATGTGAAGCCGAAGCTCCTACTCTTTGAGTGACGGACACACTGGCAGGTTGACTTATAGCAGGTACGTTTTGAGTGAAGGTGACAGATGGAACTCTAGAAGGCGGAGGAGGCAGAATTTCGGGGAAGGTAACACAAGTTCGATTGGGAGTGTTGGACACGGTGACATTTATGGAGGAATTTGGACGAGGAGGTGCATTTGGCACCGATCGAGATGACGAACCAAAGGTTGGAAAGATTGAGGGAGTTTGAAAAGGATTCAAACCAAGTAGGTGAGTCTCATCTTCGACCATTATGAAATCACTGGCCAAAGAGGTTGGAGTAGGGCGTGACACTTAAGGTGTCATGATTTGTGAATCTTGGGGCACAGGCTGGCTTCGAGGAGGAGTGATGGTATCCATATCCAGGTCGGTTGTCGCGCCTTCGAGGTTACGGCGAGTCTGGTGGCGAGAGGATGATGTCGCCATGGAAACAGCGGATTGGATTTGGCCACGCAGGACATCGTTTCTTTCATTAACGCGTTTCCAAATTTCTTCCCCAAAGGAAGGGATGTTTCCGGCCATAGTGATATATATATTTGTTTTTAATGAAGGGGTTTGTTAAAGCACTTTTTATACTGAATGCCCCACGGTGGGCGCCAAATTGTTTTGGATAAATTTCACCAAAGAGTGTTAATCTATCAAGAAGAGTTAGGCAATCAAACTAAGTGATAGAAAATAAAATTGAGAAGTAATGTTGCTCATTGTATCATTGCTTGTATATCTTATAAGAATACATAAATATGAAGAAGAGAAGAAGTAGAGTCGATTGTAATTAGATGCCTTATACTTGGCTACATATTGTTCTATTTATAATGAAATGAACGTAGCTAAGTTACCGTTATTGGTTGTTGGAAATGATAGATACTTCAACTGAAGATCCCTTGAATTATGGCAAGTTCCTTCCTCTATTATCTCAACTGAACATATGCTAACTTTATTCAACGCGGAATACTGCCACGTGCTTGACGGTCATGTAGACGAAATCAAGACATGTCCCTATCTCTGGACACGTCGCTAACACTGGTCAGGTACAATCTGAATTTTACCACACAACAACAACCATGCCAACCAACTCCTTCCTTGATATGTCTTGATTGAATTCTGTTTTTTTTTCCTTGAATTCTAAAGTGCTCGATCCATCAACTTTAGTTTTAATCTTCAACTTTGTTTGCCCAGGTACAAGCCTTAAATGTCGACCCGAACACACTTTCTTAGCATGTGTAAGTAAGTGTGAAGTTCCACTTGCACTACCTGCAGAAAGTATCGCATTGCAATGTTTGCACTTTGCTTTGGCAACCCCATTTACATCAACCTTATTAAAGTACTCCCATGCTTCTGATGTTGGTTTCTTTCTTGTTCTTGTGCCAATACTTGGATCACTACTACCATAATTATCATACGCCTCCAAGTCCTCTATTATATTCCATCATCCGGATCTAAATCCTATACTATAGGTACACTAGGGGCAAGTGAGAATGTTGTTGTTCATCCATTACCTGCATTCAATTATATATTGAAGTATAACATAAAGAAAATTAATATAAATAATTAAAAAAAATAATGACATTCTACGGTTAAAGAAAAATGGCATTCTTATTTTTTCACCTAGTGATTCCATAATCTTCCAAAGCTATTTCAAGATTCTCAATTTCTCACGTAATCATCAAACTATTTCAACTTTGCATAAATTAATTATTTCAATTCAACAAAATCATTCACTTAAACAGACAACTATTTCATAATTTCAACATCAAAATTCATAAATAAGAAATTTTAATTTTAATCAAAATCATAAATTAAATTAACTGAAAATCATAATCAAACTAACTGATTATTCTATAATTATAACAAAAGTTTACAACATTGTTCAAAAGTCATAATTCAGAATTTAAATCAAGCAAAATCCACTCAAAACCATGAATCAGAATCTAAATCAAGCAAAATTACTCACCGTTCACTAGTGGAAAAATGCTCAAACGCTCCGGTTAAAAATCCCATAAATGCTCTGTATTTGACCCGTAGCAGACGTCATACGAGCATTTCAACATTTTACAAATGCTTCGGTTGTGGTTAAAGCCGGAGCATTTGAGAAAATAAATTTTGGAGTTTATACATGATTCTTGAATCTTGAACAAACAAGGATGTTCACCAGCGACGAGAAGTGTAGGCTGACCGGCGACTGGTTAAAGACTAACAGGGGTGAGTTAGTTGCGATGTAGGGTTGTAGGCATGTAGAGCTATACAGGAGTAGCAGGGGCAGTAGTGTTTCCGTGTTTCAACTTTCAGAGGGAAAGAGAAAACGACAATTAAGTTGTAGGAAACTAGGAGTGTAGGGTTTAACGATTTTGTTTACAAAAAGTAATTTATTTTAATTTTAAAAAATGTAAACGGGTTTGTAGGCCGAATCTGTGCGGGTCTAGGTCTGATATCATTGGACTTGGACCCAGACTTGACCCATGAGTTGCCAGACCCAGATCCGACCCGCCGGACCCTTTGGGTCCAAAAAACGTAGACCCAGACCTGCAAAAATGGACCAGGTCCAGGAGGGTATGGGTCGGGTCCTTGACCCATTGCCATCCCAACCTTCGACCACAAACAGAAGTAACACCAAACTTTAGAAAGTTTTCAACCTTCACCGGAGCTTTGGAAATTTTCTTGGGAGCTGAGAGCGACGGCGAAGACGATAGGGTTAGTGGTGGTTGGTGTTCGTGAGAGAGGATGAGAGAAGGTTTGAGGAGTGACAAAACCACGACGACTTTAGAGAGGAGGACTGATGGTGGTGGTACTTAGGAGAGGAGACAGGAGAGGTGTTCATGGGTGAGGAGAGGAGATGAGAGAGGACGGGGAGTGAGGACGGGAAACCCTAAAATGTTGCAAGGTGAGGAATGAACGAATGAGTGAGGAGTAAGGAAATTTAGGAGGGGTTGCTGGTTATAAGGCCCAACCCACCTTAACTGGTCCGGCTTTATTGGCCCACCGGATCAGTTGAGGTCAACTAGTCCAATTTAGGAAAACCATATCAGTTTATTTGTCTCATTTAAGGTTTTTTTAACTAGTGTTGCAAACAAGAATCACACCAGGTATTTTTCAGGTCGGGCCCGCGGGCCGGGCTACCATTGATCAACTCTATGCTAAACTTTCCAAATATGCACCTTCCATTATCGAGGGATATTCAGATGCCATAAAATCTTGAAAACAGAAGTCTGAGCAGACCCATGAGTTGCCAGACCCAGATCCGACCCGTCGGACCCTTTGGGTCCAAAAAACGTAGACCCAGACCTGCAAAAATGGACCAGGTCCAGGAGGGTATGGGTCGGGTCCTTGACCCATTGCCATCCCAACCTTCGACCACAAACAGAAGTAACACCAAACTTTAGAAAGTTTTCAACCTTCACCGGAGCTTTGGAAATTTTCTTGGGAGCTGAGAGCGACGGCGAAGACGATAGGGTTAGTGGTGGTTGGTGTTCGTGAGAGAGGATGAGAGAAGGTTTGAGGAGTGACAAAACCACGACGACTTTAGAGAGGAGGACTGATGGTGGTGGTACTTAGGAGAGGAGACAGGAGAGGTGTTCATGGGTGAGGAGAGGAGATGAGAGAGGACAGGAGTGAGGATGGGAAACCCTAAAATGTTGCGGGTGAGGAATGAACGAATGAGTGAGGAGTAAGGAAATTTAGGAGGGGTTGCTGGTTATAAGGCCCAACCCACCTTAACTGGTCCGGCTTTATTGGCCCACCGGATCAGTTGAGGTCAACTAGTCCAATTTAGGAAAACCATATCAGTTTATTTGTCTCATTTAAGGTTTTTTTAACTAGTGTTACAAACAAGAATCACACCAGGTATTTTTCAGGTCGGGCCCGCGGGCCGGGCTACCATTGATCAACTCTATGCTAAACTTTCCAAATATGCACCTTCCATTATCGAGGGATATTCAGATGCCATAAAATCTTGAAAACAGAAGTCTGAGCAGACACTAGTAGAATAAATGCTTATTGCTGCGGTCATTAAGTGGCCTATTGCGGCGGTTTTGACCGCGCAGCAATTAAGGGCGCAGCAATAGGAAATTAAACTATTCGCCGCGGTTTTAAACCGGCAAAGAATATTAAAACATATTGCTTTGCGGTTTTCGGACAAAACCGCAAAGAATATGTACATTATTTCATTATTTAAATAAACCATATTGCTTTGCGGTTTACGTGACAAACCGCAAAGAATATATATATTTTTTATTATAAAAAGCGGTATATTGCTGCGGTTTCTTGGACAAACCGCAAAGAATATAATATTTTTTTATAATAAAAAAATACATATTGCCGCGGTTTGTCTCGAAACCGCAGCAATATGTATTTTTTATTAAAAAATTAAAAGCTATTCTTTGCGGTTTTTACCCAAAACCGCAGCAATAGGTACTAAAGCTAAACAAATTTTTTTTTTTCCGATATTCATATACAATGAGAGAGAGTGCCAAAAAAACACTTAACTAAAACACAAACTTACATCATTACACTCATATATTATATAGAACCATATTCTTACATAACTTATAACAAAATTTGACTAACAAATCTACCTATAACACTAACCTAAAAAAATCGACTAATACATCTATGGCATCTACCAATAACACTAACCTAAAAAAAAATCAGATTTAACTTCAGCCCAAAAAAAAATCGAAAAACAAACAGATCTACAAACTCACTAAATTGCTGCAACACACACGAAAATTGGCAACATATTGGCTCGATATATTGTAAACAAAATCACTAATTCAATGTGTATAAACCAACATAAAACGCCAAAATTACGGTTATAAAAGAAATCAAATTCGCAATTCTAAACAGTATAAAATTCAAGAATGGTTGAAGAAAATCACCACCATTGATGATTCTTCGCCCAATCAGCCCGTCAGATTTGATGTCGGTAAATTAGGAATTGCTATCGTTGAAGGCGAATCCAAAGTCGGGAACGGAGCTTGAAGGTCGAAGCTCATTGGAAATTTGAAGGTCTGAGATGAAATTGACGCAAACCATGGATGACCACCGCCAAACTCGTCGGAGGCGGCGAACGAGACCAGAGATCGAACAACGAAATCTCGAAGAACGACGAGGAGATCCGGAGAATCGGCCGACGATCCGGGCGAGGACCTAGGCGAAGTGTGAGGGACCGGCGACGACCGAGGGAGGCGTGAGTGAGAGGGAGGCGTGAGTGAGAGAGAGAGAATCAGTGGGATGATAGAGGAGGAGTGAGAGCAGATCTCGAAGGAGGAGAGAGAAAGGAGAAAACGACTGAAATGAATAGAGGCTGAAATGCGAGTGTCCCAAACCCTAGCGCCTTTTATATGAATTAAATGAGGATATTGCTGCGGTTTTTTGTAAAAACCGCAGCAATATATTAAAATATATATTTTTTAAATATATTCTTTGCGGTTTTTACAAAAACCGCAAAGCAATATGTCCGGTCTTTTCAAAAATTCCCGTTGAAACCATATTCTTTGCGGTTTTTGTAAAAACTGGCAAGAATATATTAAAATAATTTTTTTTAATATTATTTAAATATATTGCTGCGGTTTTGGCCAAAACCGCAGCAATATGTCTGGTCAAAAAGTCAACTTTTTTTCAAAAATTTCCCGTTGAAACCATATTGCTGTGGTTTTTGGCCGAAACCGCAGCAATATCTTTATTTTATATTTTACTTTTTCTTTTTACTTGATATATTACTGCGTATGGGTAAAACCGCAGCAATACCACCGCAGCAATAAGCAATTATTCTACTAGTGAGAATTAGCTGGATTATCATGTGGTATTCCTTCATCCTAAAGATTCATATAGGCTGATTTGATTGTAAATTTCCCCGAAGGATGATATTTCCAATACTGGAAATCATCAGTTAGAGGGTTAAGAGGTAATTCTTGACAAAGAATTTGTTGTGTTGAA
Source organism: Beta corolliflora (assembly GCA_947648045.1). Lineage (NCBI taxonomy): Eukaryota > Viridiplantae > Streptophyta > Magnoliopsida > Caryophyllales > Amaranthaceae > Beta > Beta corolliflora. The sequence continues at coordinate 1,858,616 of CANSZD010003457.1, read as the reverse complement.
GCATAGGAGAAATTTCTCATCATCAAATGAGCTTTCCAAACTTGTGTCTCCCTCCCCTCTATGAAGTCACTCACTTTCCACCTTCTAATAGAGTTTAAGGTAACATTTGACCTTGCTTATGGAATTAGACAATTCATCCAATGTTGACTGAAAGCCTCAATTTTATTTCCATTCCCACTTACCTCACACAACCTTGTAAAAGGGTATTAGAAGCCAGCCTAATACCTCTGCTTTCCCAAGAGGGATTTCCTCTGTGCTAATTTTGGTACTTTAAACTAACTAGGGAAAGGGGATACGTTGCATTATAATATCTGGAATAAAAAGTTACCGTGAAGAGACAACCTCCAATCATTTTTCATAAGGAAGACTTTATTCTGGAAGACTTGGGTTCTAATGCCCAACCCTCCCCTACCTTTTAGCTGATTAACAGAAACTCGATTTAACCAATGGAAACCTTTAAGACCATTTTTAGACCACCAAAAACCATTTAGAAGAGAATCTAGCTTTGATAACATTGAAGTTGGAAGAGCAAAAAACTCATGACATAGGAATGAATAGAAGAAAGAACAAAATAATTAAGTTTAATTTTACAGTAGGTGCTATAGAAGCCGAACTCCACAAAGAAATTTTTTCAGAAACTTTATCCACTAGGAAAAAAAAGGTTTTTTCTATGAGATGTAAAATCAATTGGAGCACCTAAATGTTGTTGCAATTGAGTAGTTAATGGAACTCTAAAAATAAACTGGAAAGAAGTAAACATTTGAGAAGTAATATTAAGACTAAATTAAATAAAGGATTTATTAAGATTTAGAAGTTATCCCGAAATGGAAGGAAAACAATTCAGAATATTGGAAATGCAATCACGCGAAGTTTTGTTGGCTTTGAAAAACAACATTGCATCATCAACAAAGAAAAGATGTGAAATCACATGAGTTCCACGAGAAGATTTTCAACCAGAGAAACCCTTCAAATCTTGGGGCAAAAGAAGCATATAGGTGTTAAAATATCCATAGTAAAGAGGAAAAGAAAGTCATGTAGCTCATAGGAATTATATTCAAGTTTCTAAGTCAAAAGGCCAAAATCAGATGGCTTATTGAAGGAGATGACAATACTAAGACATTTCATCAAAGTATCAAGTCGAGAAGAATTCAGAACAGAATTATTAACACTATTAAAAAAAAAGATGGTACATGGGCTCACAATTCTACGGAAGTTGTGGGAGCTTTTTTGGAGTTTTACCATAATTTGTTGGGTAGTAGTAATGCAACAAGGAAGGTTGAACAGGCAATCATAGCCAAAGAGTTTATTCTCAACTCTTCTCAATAACAAAAGTTAAATCTGGTGTTTTCTGGAGATGAAATAAAGAGTTCTTTATTCTCAATACTTGATGATAAGTCTCCTTGAATTGATGGTTATTATAGTTGTTTTTTCCAGAGAAGCTGGGATATAGTAGGCCAAGATATCGTGGAAGGTGTACAAGACTTTTTTCAAAACTAGAATAATCTTGAAGGAGATTAATGTCACTGCAATAACACTGATCCCAAAAATAAAAAGTCCTGCAACAGTAAGTGACTATAGACCCATTGCTTGTTGTTTTGTAATATACGAAACCATTACCAAGCTAATCTATTCTAGGCTTAGAAAGATCCTTCCAGATATAGTCTCACAGACTCATGGAGCTTTTATTAATGGCAGAAGCGCCATCAGCAATATTCTGTTATGCCAAGATCTTGTCAAAAGATTTAGTAGAAGAAGGAATCAAGTTAAGGGACTACTTATGAAAGTAGATCTCAGGAAAGCATATGACTCAGTGGAGTGGGAGTTTATTCAAGAGCTGCTAATGGCTTTAAATTTTCCAAGTCACTTCATTTAGTGCATCGTGGCTTGTATTACAACACCAAAGTTTACCATGCTCATAAATGGGAACATTGAAGGTTTCTTTTCAGTAAAGAGAGGTTTGAGACAGGGAGACCCCGAGTCTCCTCTATTGTTTGTGCTCTGCATGGACTACTTAACAAGAATTTTTGTCTTCATTGGTGAATTGCATGAATTCAAGTTTTTTTTTGCAGGGTGTTCTGGTTTGAAAGTGAATCAATTTGTGTTTTGCTAATGATTTATTACTTTTCTATAAAGGTGAAGCCGAGTCTGCCTACTTGATGTTGCAAGGTCTAAAGCTTTTTATAGAATCAACTGGTTTGCAGGCAAATAAAAGAAAATCTTCTCTATATTGTACAACTGTGGATGAAGATGAATTAAGCTACTAGAGTTGTTCAATTATTCTGTAGGTTTGTAAGAGAGCAGCTCCCTTTCAGGTACCTTGGAGTCCTAATCAGTTCTAGAAAGCTTAAATGACTGTGAGAATTAGAATGTGGAGTACAAGGAATCTCTCTTTTGATGGGAGAGCTCAGTTAGTCAACTTAGTCCTTTTTAGTGTGCATAGCTACTAGGCACAAATTTCTATGCCTCCTTACTCTATTTTGAAGAAGATAAATAAAGTTTGCAGACATTTCTTATGGAGTGGAGCAGCTGCTAGTGAGAAAATTGGGCCTCCTTAATCATAAGAAATATGGTGGTCTGGGCTTCAGAAATACAAATTCCTGGAATAAAGCTGTTGTAGGTAAGTTGGTCAGGCATATAGGCTGCATAAAGGATGATTTATGGGTTAAATGGGTTCATGCCATTTATATTAAAGAAGAGCACTCGTGGCAGTTCTAAGATCTTCCAGGCGCTAGCTGGGTATTAAAGTACCTCTGCCAAGTGAAAAATGAGTTACATGCTTACATCAAGTAGGTATGCAGTAGTGGAGTATTCACAGTAAGTATTCAATCAATAAAGTTTATGATCAGTTGGTTGGTGAGCTACCTAAGGTTCCATGGGCCACTGTAATATGGAATAGGATGACTCTGCCTAAGCACAGGTTTATCGCTTGGCTAGGTATCCAACACAGATTGAGAACTAAAGACATTTTGTTCCAGTATCATGTTAGCCTTGATAATTTGTGTTGCTTTGTGTGGGACTGAGATAGAGAGTCATGATCACCTTTTCTTTGAGTGTGTCTTTAGCATACAACTCCTCTCAAAGGGTGTTTACAAAAGACTGAAACCGAAAACCGTACCGAAAAGACGATCTAAATGGGTGGTAACCGTACCAATTAAAAAGTTTTAACGGTACATTACCGAACCAATAAAAGTAACGATTAAATGATACGGTTACAATTTTTATTTGTCAGTAAACGATTAACCGAAAAAATCGATTTTTTTTTTCTATTTAATTATTGTGAAACATTTTCCAACATTTACATTAATTTAAATATTTGTTACTAAGTAACAATAATTAGAGGAAGTATGTGGTTCTTTGAAAACTTTAGTATAAATATAAACACTATAATTAGGGAATCGAGTGAATTCTTAGTGTTAGTTATGTATGTTTTTCAATGGATTTATTATCCACTTTATAATACATCGTATATTAGAGTATATATAACATTAAATTATATGCACAAAAAATAGAAAATATATATGTACATTAAGTAAAATATAATAGTATAACTTGAATAACGGTTAATGGTTAACCGGAAAACTATATCGCAAAAATGGTTAGCCACTTAGGTGGTGATCGGTCTAAACGGTTACGGTTACTATTTGCAAAAAAACGAACCGAAACTTTCAGTTAACGAACCAAAATGTCGTTTCGAGACGGTTAACCACCCATGAACCCCCCTAATCCTCTCCACAATGCTTAGATGGATCATAATTTGGGATGTCAACGGGTAGGATCTGGACCGGATCCTCTAGGATCCAGATCCAATTCCGTTTTTTAGGCATGGATCCAGATCCGACCCGGATCCGTTGGGTAATAAAATTGAGGATCCAGATCTAGATCCTATGGATCCGAGTCCAAGACAGATCCTAACCTATTTTCTTCAAACAACCCTATTTTCAGAATGATTAAAGATTTTAAAGAACAAAATAATGCCATTTAGTATCTTCATTTGTAGATATTGAAGTAAACAAGCATTCAACCATAATACACCAAATCCAAACATAAATAACGGTTTTAGGGTTTTAAGTTTTACCTTTTAATTGTATATTTTAAAGTGCTTTTAAAAAAAGGGGTAAACGAATCCGGGTCCGGGTAATGATTTAGGACCCGGACTAGATCCGTTTTAAAAACTAGGATCCAAATCCTTTCCGGATCCGTCGGGTCCAAAATTTGAGGATCCAGGTCCGCTAAAAATGGATTTGGATTCACGGATCCGGGTAGGGTCCATTAGCCACTGACATCCCTAGTCGTAATAGAGTATAGAAAAAGAGCGCTTCACCAGTGGGTGACGTGGACAAGGAGAGGTTACTCGATCAAGCACTAAAATGAGGAAGCATATCATGTTTTTTGTCATAGCTGCTTCAGCTTATCAAACTTGGAAAGCTAGAAATGATGCTTATTGGAATCATAATATAAATAGAATTGATTGTATAGCAAAGGAAATTAAATGTATAGTTAAACATAGAAATAATGTTTGTAGTTCCACAAAGTGGAGTACAAGGGATGAAAAGTTGATTAGAAACTTGTAAGTAATGGCCATTGATAAGTGACATTTATGTCACTTCTAGGAGTAGTTTTTAGATTGTTTTCGTAGTTTATTTTTGTTTATTTATTTCTATCTATTTTAGCCTTTATTTCTTCTTTTTATATTTTATAGCTTAATTGAATAATTAGTTTTATCTACTAGTTTTTAGATCTTAATTTCATAATTTATTTATTTTCTTTATTATAGTAATTTATAGATGGTTTAGTTTAGTTTTCGTAATTGATTTTCTAATTTTATTATCTTTTAGTTGTAATTGTTTTTATTAGTTATTTTTATTTTATTATTTTTATTTGTCTAGTTTTTCTCCCCTCTTGTTTGTTTTTTTATGTAGGTAAGCGTTTTGGAGCTATCATATTCGAGTTTCAAAGTTAGGGTTAATGGTGTGGCTTGATTTGGTATTATACTACAACACCTTAACCTTCCCCACACATTACCCTTAACCTACACCACATCTCCCACCTAGCCTCCACCACACCAAATCACAAGCCACCATCTTCCCTAATGAACCCAAAACACCACAGCACCACCATCACCATCCTCACCTCGCCAAATCCCACAACACCAGCATCAGTCAACCATCTGCTTCACCAACATCCAAGCCAAACACCACCACAAGTCGCCAGCTCTGCCCACAAATATGTTCCAGCCAATAGGAGCGGGCGCTCATAGAGTAAAACGTGCTAGAATTCTCATTAAATGAACCAACGGCTGTTATTAATTGAAGAAAAATTCATGGTTTTGTTTGATATTGTAAAGGAGAAGAGCAAAAGAAATTGATTTGATACATCGACGACTGTGATTAATGATGATGAAGCAAGATCCACCCTCTGATTTCATGTTGGTGTTGATTGGTGATGATGCGGCGAAGCAGGGGAACCTTCCCCTTGAAAAGTCCAGCGAAGAAGAAAGAAGAAAGGAGGCTCTGATGCTTTGGTTTTCATTATCTATTTTCAACTTTCTTTTTCCTTTTTTTCTTCCTTTATTATCTCCCCTACTGTACTTCACGTGTTTCCCGTTTTTATTATCTTTTTCTTTTCCTTTTTATTTCTTCCTCTATTTACTCCTTTTCTTTTACTTCTCCCTTTTTATTTTCTTCCCCTTTTCTTTTGCTCTTTTATATTTAGTAAGTAGTAGCATAAATACCCATGACTTTTAATTATAAGCTAAGTTTTATTCACTACTCTTAGTTTTAGAATAGTTTTAAGGGTTTTAAGGAGGATTAGCCTCTATAGGTTAGTTTAGAGAGAAAAGGGAGAAAACTCAAAGAGAAGTTGAAGATTGTAAGATTCAAGGGTGACACTAGTATTGGAACTTTCAACAATTAATTAATGAGCAATTCTTACTCTATCTCCTCTTTTATTGCTTTATTTTAATTGTTTTCATTAGATTAGTTGTTCATGCTTAAGGTATGTTCCCTTCGGCATAAAACTACTGAACTGAACTGATTGCAACTGAATTGAACTAAATTAAATTAAATTAAATTATAACTAATAGTAATGATAATAATTTAGCTATCATTAATTAATAAATAAATAATAGTAATAATAATATAATATAATATAATATAAAATAATATAATACTCCCTCCGTTCTCTTTTGTTGTTTTTATTTGAAATCGGGGAAGAAACTAATGCAACTCAAAAAATGGGCAAGATTCCACTATTTTTAATAAAATTAAATTAACTAAAATAAAGATTCTAACCCTTTTGAGTTATTCCATGTTAGGCAACCAATGGTACAAAAAGTTTGAGGGTAAAAGAGTAAAGTAACTACAAACTAGTGTGAACACATTTATTGATCTTTGAGTTATCCTATATTAGACAACTAATTAGACAAAAGTTTGAGGGGTAAAAAGGTAAAAAATGACTACTTAATAGTGTGGACACATTTATTGTTACTTAAAACTAATGAAAAATTTAATTCATACATTATACTATTTATGGAAATATTCAAAATAGGAACAACATATTGAAATTTCCCAATGGGGATACAAGAACAACAAAAGAAAACGGAGGGAGTATAATATAATATAATAAACATTAATTGAGGATAATAATAGTTTTTAATAATATAATATGTTAATATTTAATAATAATTATAATAATAAAAAAAATTAATAATAAATTAATAATAATAAGTTATTAATAAAAATAAGTTATTAATAAAAATAAGTTATTAAATAAAATAATGATAAGTTATTAAATAATAATAATAATAATAAATTATCTAATAATAATAAATTATCAAATAATAATGATAAAATATTAACTAGTAATAATAATAAACTATTGAATAATAATAATAAATAAGAATTAGCAATGACAAATATTATTGAAATGCGTTATTTCACTAGAAACACTACAAGAGGGGGGGTGAATTGTATGTGAAGAAATAAACGTAACTTTTTACCGAATTATAAAACTTAAACAAAGAAACAATTTAAAGGAACACAAGGGATTTTTACGAAAAAACTTCTTAGCCAACAGAAGAAACAACCTCGACAACTAGGGATTTTAAACTCAACAATTTCACTAATTAGACCAAACAACTTTGTTACAACCTAATTCTACTCACGGCCACACCTTGAGTTCCTAAACTCAAGTTCCTGAACAACTGTTCCCTTAACAACTGTTTTTCTCAACTTCACTTGAAGTTTTCTCACTTTAACTCGCTTCACTCAAAGCTTTCTCTCTTATAGGATTTCACTCAAAATCCCCTTACCCCAAAAACCCAAAATATAATGATCAATAAGCTTAATGGAATTAGAGTAAGAAGGCAAAGAACAAATGGCTTTTATGAGATAATGAAGGCACTGACACTTTACTTAGTTAAACTCATTAAATCACTTGGTCAGACACAAATTGGAATTTATTAGACATAAGTATTTATAGTAGTAATTACTTAGAATGTGGGATTAAATCATGTGTTAGTGGTAAAAGCATTTCCCCATGATGTTCCTCAACTAGAGGAATACGTTCCTTTTTTACACCCATGATCTCCATGATCTCTGTTAAACGTGGAAGATGGAAATGTTACTGCTTCCTTCATTTTAGCAACCACTAAAGCAGTAAATCAAAAATCTGATTTAATCAAAAAGTATTTTAATTAATAAAACCGAAATAAAATCCTTTTACCAAAATATTATCTTTAAAAATATTTTACTTAAAAACCGAAAAGGATATTTATTAACTTATAAAAATAAAATATTTTCCTTAAAATCAGATTTTTTCTAAATAAAAACGGTTTCCTAGAATATAGGCATGAATCACTTAAGCGACATTATTTAACCGTGATACTTATTTACATATGTCTAGTTCCTTTTAAATAGTTAGTTCTTTTAAATTAACATGACAATGCCAGTTCGTCTGTTCGTCTGTTCCTTACAAAGGAACAGACACTCATTCTCATTTTAAATTGCCACTGTTCCTTACCATTCTTACTCGTTCCTTTACATTGGAACTAGAAACAAAAAGCCTTGCTTTGATCTTCTTGCTCCAATGCTTCTCCAGTATCAAATCTTTTGAGCATCTTCACTTAGTCTTCAAAATCCAAACTTGATTTCTTCTTTAACTTAGTATTCTCTTTGCTCCTTTCATTGATACCTTGTAAAATCCATTCACTTAACAACTTGTTAGTTCAATACTTAGTTTGTATCTTTGTACCTTTGTCATCATCAAAACTAGGGTTCAACAATTTCCCCTTTTTGATGATGACAACAAAATTACAAACTAAGGAAAACAACAAATAACATAAGAGAATGAAAAAGATAAAATAATAATTTATATAATTTTATTAAGGAAAATTAAGGATTTAAATTTTTCATTTTTCAATTTTTTCAATTTTTCAATTTTTCAACTTAGTTTGTTCCTGGTATCTTTTCCCCCTTTGTCATCGTCAAAAAGATCAAACTCTTGGTGATTTTGGGAAGACTGATATTTACCCATCCATAATCATCCGAAGGAACTTGTTCATTTTCCTTTGAACCAAAGTCAGTGGGTGGTTTTAGTGGAGGAACTGCTGTGTTTTCTTAAGATGGTCCTGTTGTTCCTGTGAGAGGAACAGAAGTTGTAGTGGTGATGTAAAGTGAAGGAAGAAATGGAGGTTGGGGTGGTAGGGCAGTAGAAGTAGAGGAGAAAGGGTTAGGCTAATTTATGGCAACCTTCATCTGTTCATAACTGGAAGGAAAAGTGAAGGATGATGGAGAGATGGAAGGGATGGTATTGAGAGTGATCGACATTTTTGGTGAGGAATGAGGAGTAGGTTCCTTAGTTGAGTTATGGTCTTGTTCCTCCGTATCAGATAGGACTAAAGGAGAGTCCTCATTAGAAGGAACAGGGGGTAGTTTTTGCAATTTTCAACCTAGAACTTTGCCTAACTTGTTTAGGAACAGTTTACGAGGCTTCTTAGCAACAGTTTTTCGTTTCTTGGGTGGTTGTTACTTTGGTTCAAGTAGGGCTTAGGAACTTGTTCCTCCAAGATCACTTCCACTTGGTTCCTCCTCTACTGCCTTAGGCGGTTTTCTCTTGTGTGAGGAACTATAAGCAATTCTCCCTTGAGTTAAAACCCCATCTTGGACAAAGAGGTCCAATCCATACAAAATCTTTTCATTTAATATATTACCTTGTTTAATTCCCAAGGTAGGCCAACCAGCAGTTTTAACTTTGAAATGGGAGAGAAGAGAGGTGATGAGTGCTCCATACCCAACAACACAATGATTTTCAATACAGTGTGTGAGATGTTGGATAAAGAGAGAAGGGAAGTTTATTTGAATGTGGTGGTCAAGGCAGAACATATAACACATGTCTAGGAGACCCACCTCATCGCTCTTTTCAGTTCGAGGAATGAGTGCCCTCCAAACAAGATTACACAGTATTTTATGAACTGGAGAGAGAAAGTTGTGATTGATCTTAGTTTGGCCGCAGTTCCCCCAAAAGATTTGAAAATGTCATCTTGGGAGAAATTTGAAAAGGTGACAGTTCCTTTCCTTTTAAAATACGGATCGGTTCCTTTGCAAGGAACTTCCCATATTTTTCCTAAAGTTTCTTAGGAAAAATTTATTTTCTTCCCCTAACTTCAGATTACATACTCCATCGGTGTTGATGAAGTTTGCACAAAACTCATCCATGGCTAAAGGATTTAAGGCATTATGCGGTTTCAAACAGGTTTTCCATAACTTGTTCCTTTAGAATGTCAATTAGTTCATTGAATTAAAATTTCTTGGCCCATTCTAGATCTACACAAAATCCTAAAACATACCTCGAATCACTTCGTTCCACTCGTTTCTTGGAGGAAGAAGCAGCAGTTCCTTTGGAAGGAACAGGCGTAACTTCTTCTTCCCCCGCAACCGATTCAGGGATTTCTTCTTCATCATCTTCCCCAATCGCTTCCCTTCTTCTTATACTTCTCTTTGGTGACTCTAATTTTTGCTCTTCTACCGCCATTTTTATTTCTTGAGAATTTTCAATTTCTAGGGTTTTGGAATGAAAAGAGAGGTTTTCTATTTGAGAGTTTGTAGGAGTTTTTGCATTTGAAAAAGGTGAATTGAGAGAGGTTTTTGCCATTTGGTGAAGAAAAATTAAGGTTTTATGTGGTGCGAAGAGGTGTGAAGTAGATGAACAATGGTGAAGTTGAAGCGTTTAAGGAACATGGTTTTGGAAGGGAAGAAAAAAAAGAAAGAAGATGCATGTAACAGTAAACGAAGAGTTACACGCGTAAAATTAAAAAGATAAAAAAAAGAAAATAAAGGAAAAGAAAAGATAAAAATTAAATCAATACTTTATAAATCTGATTCCTATATTTTTGGGATTTTCGGATTTTTTTTTTTGCTTTTTATGGATTTTTAATTTATGGAAAGAAAAAGAAAAGTAAGGAACTTGTGCTATAGGGACAACTTTTACTAATTATCAACATTCAATCAAATCATGCATGTTTCTATCACTTAGGAATAATAAGGGGAGTATTATGTGACATTTGTGAGTGGTTTTATTCCTTTGAATCCATGTTTATGTTTTGAACATTTTTAATTTGCAATTGTCATAGGCAATTAATCACAGTCACTTAATATCACATAGATTAAGACAAATCAATTCAGACATGGGGGATTGGAATAGAAACTTACTGAAGTTTTATTAAACCTAACTCAAGCCTTAATTTTTCATATTTATCTCATTGTAGAGGCTTGGTTAGTATATCAGCAATCTGATTTTCAGTATGACAAAACTCAAGTTTAATCAAACCTTTTTCCACATTTTCTTTTAGAAGTGATGTCTGGTATGTATATGCTTAACTCTTAAATGATGCACTGGATCTTTTGAAATACTAATTGCACTTGTATTATCACAATAAATAAAAACACAATCAATGATTATTCCATAGTCACAAAGTTGTTGTTTTATCCAAAGCATTTGAGAGCAACATGCAGCGAGCTAGCCTACATATTCTACTTCAGCAGTGGATAGAGCAATTGTGTTTTGTTTCTTGGTGCTTCAAGAAACTCAACTATGACTAAGAAATTGAACCACACCTGACGTGCTTTTCCTATTTTCAAGATCTCCAGCATAGTTAGCATCAGGATATCCTCTTAACTCAAATGTGACAATTCTTGGATAGAAAAGTCCAAGATCATTTGTTCCTTTGAGATATCTAAGAATTCTCTTTACCGCTATTAGATGAGACTCCTTGGAATTTGCTTTAAATCTAGCACACAAACCAATACTAAAAGCTATATTTGGACGACTAGCGCTTATATACAAAAGAGAACCAATCATGCCTCTATATTTTGTTTGATCAAAACTTATTCCTATGGAATCTTCGTCTAATCTAGTTGAAGTTCCCATAGGAGTGTGATTTATCTTTGAATTTTCGAGGCCATATTTCTTTAACAGTTCCTTTATGTATTTTTGATGGTGAATGATTATTCATTTTTCTGTTTGCTTAATTTGTAACCCAAGAAAGAAATTTAACTCACCCATCATACTCATCTCAAATTCATTACTCATAAGGTTTGAGAATTCTTTAATGACTCATTAGTTGCTCCAAAGATAATGTCATCAACATATAATTGAACAAGAAGTATATCAGTTCCTTTCGATTTTAGAAACAAAGTTTTATCAACTTTTCCTTTTTAAAAATTATTTTTTAAAAGGAATTTAGATAATCTCTCATACCATGACCTATGCACTTGCTTTAACCCATAAAGAGCCTTGTCAAGCTTGTAGACATGGTTTGGAAAATCATTACTTTCAAATCCAGGGGGTTGTTCAACATATACATCTTCATTTAAATAGCCATTAAGAAACGCACATTCGACATCCATTTGATACAGTTTAAATCCCATATATGCAGCAAATGCAATTAGTATTCTAATGGCCTCAAGTCTAGCAACACGAGCAACGGTTTCTTCATAGGTAATTCCTTATTGTTAATTATAACCTTTTACTACAAGTCTAGCTTTGTTCCTTACAATTGTTCCATACTCATCTAGTTTATTTCTAAACACCCATTTTAAGCCAATCACTTTTTCTTGTTTAGAAGAGGAACTAGATGTCATACCTTGTTTCTTTGAAACTCATTTAACTCATCTTGCATAGCAGTGATTCAATCACAGTAAGTTAAGGCTTCTTCATGATTTCTTAGTTCTATCATTGATAGGAACGCATGAAATGCACAAAAATTCCTTAACTGAGATCTAGTTTAATTTGCGTACCTTTGGATATGTCATTTATTATGAGTTCCACTGGATGTGATATTTGATGTCTACAAGGTTTTGGTTGAAACTCCCTTATAGGAATAGGTTGTTCCTCTTGAGTTTCATGAGAGGATGATGAGCCTTGTTCATTTGTTCCTTTTTCAAAGAATTGTTGAATCGGTTCCTTCAATATTTTCGTTCTTAGTAGGTACAAAAACAACTCCATCATCTTGAGGAACAAGAACAGCATTGTTATGAAGGTAGTCATCTTCTTCGTTCCTTTCCTCTTGTATTCCTTCTTCCTCAATTGAATTTGTATCTTTTTCATTTGATCGAACCAAGCCTATTTCAGAGTCATCAACCTGCTTGCTTGGATTAAAGTTGTCAGATTCATCAAAGATTATATGTACACTTTCTTCAACACACATAGTTCTTTTATTGTAAACTCTATAAGCCTTACTATGTGATGAATATCCTAGAAATATTGCTTCATCACTCCTTACATCAAATTTTTCAAGATTATCTTTCCCATTACTATGAACAAAACATTTACAACCAAATGTTCTGAAATGTGTAATATTGGGTTTTTTACCAAAATAAAGCTCATAAGGAGTTTTGTTAATGATAAGTCTCATCATGGCACGATTTATTATGTGACAAGCAAGATTAATGTACCTCGAGCACAAAAGTTCCTTGGGAGTTCACTAGCAATTAGCATAGTCCTAGCCATTTCCTTCAAAGTCCTATTTTTCCTTTCTACAACACCATTTTGTTGTGGTGTCCTAGGGGCAGAAAAATTGTGATCTAGGCCTGGTCTCTGCTTAAGTCATGAAATTTTTAATTTTTATTTTCTTTACCATGATCGGATCTAATATGCATCAATTTGTGACCACATAAAATTTGAACTCTTTTTGAAAAGACAAGGAACTCATCATAAGTCTCATCCTTACCAGAGAGAAAAATAACGCAAGTGTATCTTGAGTAGTCATCAACAATAACTAGCACATACCTCTTACCACTTCTACTTTGAATTCTCATGGGGCCACACAAATCCATGTGAATTAATTCCAATGGCTTTGTGGTGCTCACAATAGTTTTAGACTTGAAAGAGGAACTTATATGTTTCCCTTTGGCACATGCATCACAAACTTGATTAATATGAAATTTTATAGATGGTAATCCCAAAATAATATCTTTTGATCGAAGTTTGTCAAGTAATGAAAAGCTGGCATGTCCTAGACGCTTATGCCATAAGAGTGGATCATCTTCAATAACACTAAGACATGTCAAGTTTTTTTTAGGAACAAGATCAAGATCCACAATATGTGTGTTCCCTTTTCTTGTTCCTTCCAAGATGACATTCTTCGAGTTAATGTTAACGATTAAGTATTTTTCACTATTAAATTTAACAACATTTTCCTTGTCACAGAATTGGGAAATACTTAAGAGATTATGCTTTAAACCTTCAACTAGAAAAACATTATCAATGGAATGTGATGGAGACTTACCAACCTTACCCATGGCAACTATGTTACCTTTCTTATTGTCACCAAATGTCACACTTTCACCTTCATAGGTTGAGAGTGAGAGAAACTTAGATTTATCTCCTGTCATATGCTTAGAATAACCACTATCAAGATACCAAGTGTTGTTCCCCCTCACTCCAACCTGCAAAAATCAACTAGTTGTTAGTTGTAGGAACCCCTTGTTTCGTGGGTTCCTCGTTCCGACTAGCATTTGTTTTAGCAACCCATTTCATGTTGCTTAATTTCACATTCTTGCCAATCATTCCAGTTCTTAGTTGACATTGAGTTATGTAATGACCTATCTTTCCACAATACATACAAATTTTGTCACTAGGTAGGTCAACATACTTCTTAGGCTTGTTCCTCTTCTTGTGGTTTTCAAAACCAAGACCTTATTTTCTTTTAGTCTCGTGGTTTCTCAATCCACTTAGGGACAACCATCACTTTGCCTCTCGTTCCTTGCAACAACAAGTTCCTTATTAAGATTACAGATCTGTTCCTTTAAGACAATTTTTTCTTTATTCAAATTTTCTATCTCAGATCTGTAACCTTTCAAAGGAGTTGATCTTATATCAAAGGAACTTAGAACAAGGACAAATTCCTTTAGGTGTGAAATTTCTAAATTGATTAGATAATTTTTATTCTTCACACTTTCATAAAGTTCCTTGATTTTTAAGTTCTTATCAAATAAATCAAAGAACCGACTTTCAATATCCGTTCTCATTTTCTTATGCCATTATATATGTTCTTTACAAACTATAACAGTTTGTTCAGTTTGTTCACGTTTTTCACGTTCATCTCTACATTCAAGAATTGCATCATAAAGAAGATCATAAATTTTAGTCCTAGTTTTTCCATCTAAGTTTGATTAAAGTATACGTTGGCTTACCTCAACATTTTCTTCATCTTCCTTTGTGTTAGTGTTTGCCATGAGGTAAAGATTTGCAGTTTCTTCAGTTTCTTGTTCCTCTTCCTCTTTAGTCTCTTAATCTCCCCATGCTGCTATCATAGCTTTTCGAACGTTCGCTTTAGAGAAAGGTGCTTTAGTTTCCTTGTTCCTTTCAGCAAAACGTTCCTTGTTCCTTTCTTTGGTCTTGTCATTTTCCCAAAGAGGACATTCCTTGATGAAGTGATCTGTACTACCACATTTATGACAAGCAGCTTTGTTAGAAAAAATTTTAGTTTTACCTTTGAAGTTCCCATTCTTCATGTTCCTATATATCTTTCGAAATTTTCGGACCATGAGAGTTGCTTCCTCTTCTTCCGAGTCGAGTCATCTTCATCATCTCGCTTTTAGGGCAATGGACTTTGACTTAGAGCTTTCACCATACTAAGTATCAAGGTGGAGCTCATGAGTCATTAGTGATCCAAAGAAGTCGTTCCAAGTTGAACTTAGTGAAGTCTTTTGTTTCTTGCAAAGCAGTGACCTTAGCCATCCATCTATCCTTAGGAATACTCCTAAGAACTTTTCGAACCTGTTCCTATGATGAAATAAACTTTCTAAGAGAAGCTAACTCATTAATAATGTTAGTAAAATGAGTAAACATCTCTTGTATGATTTCCTTAGCCTTCATGGAGAACAATTCATATTGATTCATTAGTAAATCAATTTTAGATCTCTTGACTTCATTAGTTCCTTCATGGGTTACTTCAAGTAAATCCTATATTTGTTTTGCGGATTTGCATCCCATGATTCTATTGTGTTCATGGGGTCCAAGTCCACATTGCAAAAGTTTAACAGCCATAGCATTCACTTTCATTTTTTCAAAATCAGCTTTGTCATATATTCAGAGAAGGGTTTAGGAATTACCTCATTTTTGTCATTAGTAGTTGTGACCTCAAAATCACCAACTTCAATGACTCTCCATACCTGGTAGTTTTCGGCCTTGATGAAAATCTCCATTCTGTTCTTCCAGTAGGAATAGAACTTCCCATTGAACATAGGAGGCCTTTGCGTAGAGTAACCTTCCTCAAGTTTCTCGGTGGTATTTATTGTTCCTTGGATCTTTTTCTCAATAGAGTTTCCTATTTTTCGTGAGTTCTTGCTCTGATATCAATTGTTATTTCACTAGGAACACTACAAGAGGGGGGTGAATTGTATGTGTAGAAATAAATGTAACTTTTTGCGGAATTATAAAACATAAACAAAGAAACAAGCTAAAGGAGTACAAGGGATTTTTACGAGGAAAAACTTCTTGGGCCCAACAAGAAGAAACAACCTCGACGACTAGGGATTTTAAACTCAACACTTTCACTAATTAGGCCAAACAACTTTGTTACAACCTAATTCTACTCACGAGCCACACCTTGAGTTCCTAAACTCAAGTTCCTGAACAATTGTTCCCTTAACAACAGTTCCTCTAAACTTCACTTGAAGTTTTCTCACATTAACTCGCTTCACTCAAAGCTTTCTCTCTTACAGGACTTCACTCAAAATCCCCTTACCCCAAAACCAAAATACAATGATCAATAAACTTAGTGGAATTAGAGTAAGAAGGCAAAGAACAAATGGCTTTAATGAGAGAATGAAGGCACTGACACTTTACTTAGTTAAACTCACTAAATCACTTGGTCAGACACACATTGGAACTTACTTAGACATAAATATTTATAGCAGTGATTAACTAGAACGTGGGATTAAATCATGTGTTAGTGGTAAAAACATTTTCCCGTGATGTTCCTCAACTAGATGAACACGTTCCTTTCGACACCCATGATCTCCACGATCTAAGTTAAACGTGTGTTATGGAAATTCTACTTGCTTCCTTAATTTTAGCAACCACTTATGCAGTAGACCAAAAATCTGATTTAATTAAAAAGTATTTTAATTAATAAAACCAAAATTAAATCCTTTTATCAAATATTTTCTACAGAAAATTGATACCTTGTAAAATCCATTCACTTAACAACTTGTTAATTCAATACTTAGTTTGTATCTTTGTACCTTTGTCATCATCAAAACTAGGGTTCAACAAAATGTGTACTTCTTAGGCTTGAATTAATATAGTAGTAGTAGTAGTAGTAGCAAGAGCAATAGCAGAGCAGAGCGAGTGAGTAGTAGTAGTAGTAGTAGTAGTAGTAGTAGTAGTAGTAGTAGTAGTAGTAGTAATAGTAGTAGTAGTAGTAGTAGTAGTAGTAGTAGTAGCAGTCCCGAATCGAACCGAACCGATTGAACGAACTAAACCGAATCGCACCGAATTGAATCGAACCAACGGATTGCAGTGAACTAAACCGAACCGCGACCGAATCGAACCGAACCGAATCGAACCAAAATAAGTTGGGGAGAACAGGCCCTTAGTTTAATTATTTGTGGTTTATTTTGTTTAGTTTAATGTTAGATTAATATTTAGTATGATGTTATTGACTGGTAATTTCTCTAAAGTTCTATTTTTTGTGCTTATGGAATAGTTTGTTGGTTAGGGTTTGGGTGAAACCCAACCATGATTGAATTGGGTAGTTGGTTATTGAAAATTTTCAACTTGATCTCGGCGTAGCTTATAGATTTAATTAGCACATTTTGGTGTTCCTTAGGGCCTGTTCTCCCCAGCTTATTTTCAATTCAGTTTAGTTATGTTCAGTTTAATTTAGTTTAGTTCAGTTCAGTTCAGTTCAGTTCCTAATTTATTTCTCTTATAATAAAAGAATTATTATTATTATTATTATTATTACAATTATTATTATTATTATTATTATTATTATTATTATTATTATTACAACTACTACTTGCTATTACTACTATTCTATTAAAATTATTAATATTAATATTAATATTAATATTAATATTAATTTTAATATTATTATTAAAATTACTATTATTATTACTATTATTATTATTATTATTATTATTATTATTATTATTATTATTATTATTATTATTATTATTATTATTATTGTTATTGTTATTACTCCTATTACAATTGCTTTTACAAATATTATTATTATTATTATTATTATTATTATTATTATTGTTATTGTTATTACTCCTATTACTATTGCTTTTACTATTATTATTACTATTAATATTAATATTAATAATATTATTATTATTATTAATTTTTTTTAATATTGCTAATTATTATATTGCTAATTCTTTTTTTCTATATGATTTTGCTAATTATATTGCAAATGATAATTTAAGTCGAAGAAGTACCCATTTCAATAATATTTGTCATTCCTAATTCTTTTTTTTAATTCTTATTTATTATTATTATTCAATAGTTTATTATTATTACTAGTTAATATTTTATCATTATTATTAGATAATTTATTATTCTTATTTAAAAATTTATTATTATTATTTTATTTAATAACTTATTATGAATTTATTATTAATTAAATAATATTTTTATTATCATAACTATTATTAAATATTAACATATTATATCATTAAAAAATATTATTATCATCAATTAATGTTTATTATAATGTATTATATTATATTATATTATATTATATTATATTATATTATATTATATTATATTATATTATATTATATTATATTATATTATATTATATTATATTATATTATATTATATTATATTATATTATATTATATTATATTATATTATTTATTAATTTATATTTATTAATTAATGATAGCTAAATTATTATCATTACTATTAGTTATAATTTAATTCAGTTCAGTTCATTTCAATTCAGTTCAGTTTAGTTCATTTTAGTTGTTTTATGCCGAAGAGAACATGCCCTTAGTCCTTGTCGAAGATTGACCCTTGCTTACCACATTACTTAATTTAGTGGTCTAGTTAGGTTTTGGTTGACTTTAGGAGATTAGTAACGACCTAGTTTTTCCTCTGTCAGCCTTGTATTGTGGCCAGTTTTGTTCCTCTCCTTCCTATGGGAGTTAGCTTGTATGATGGTTTTTTGGAAGCTATTCAATTTTCTTACTGACTTGTATTCCCTCTGCTAATCAATATATATAAATAAAGGAGGAACTTTTCGGGAGCATAGGGAGCTTCTCAAGATTTCGAGGCCATAAAGCGCGCCATGTAGGATTGCCATGTCATCCAATTTTTATTTTTATCTTTAAAAAAAAGAGTTCTACATAGATTTAAATACACATAAGGAGTTCTAGATAAGCTCAAATTAGAGTTTGGTTTTACATGAATAACCTAAATTATTGTATTATGTAAATTGTGTATAACTTTTGCTACGTAATTCAGAATATTTTAATTTTTGTTCCATTGGATAGTGCTCGAAATATCCTCCGAAATAAGATCCATTTACAATATAGTTTTACAACTTATAAAATAGAGAGTGCCACGTAAGATTGTCATGTCATTAATTTTTATTTTAAATATTTTAAAAAATAGAGTTCTACATATATTTAAATACATAAAAGGAGTTTTGGATAACGAGAAATTAGAGTTTCGTTTTGAATAAACAACCTAAATTTTATATTATGTAAATTGAATATAACTTTTGCTACCTGATTCAAAACATTATAATTTTTTACCATTTGAGAGTGCTTGAAATATACTTCAAAATAAGATCCATTTACAATATACTTTTACAACTCATGAAAATATATTTAACTAGATGAATGGTAAGGCATTATTTAGTCTTTCTTTTAGATAAATATAATAATAGTTATAACTATAGTGTACTATATGTGACTATAGCATTTTATCATAGGTCCAATTTACAAGATTAAACATATTATCTTTTAAAACATCAATCTTATGAGTCCGGATCCTCTAGAGTTTTAATAAAATTGTACAAGGTAGAGTTGTATATGAACCATATTTTTAAAATCAAGGGCGTGTATTGGTGAATGGGGGGAAATAAGGGGGTGAATTTTGATGAGAAAAAATAGAGGGGGTTTTGGAAAGATGATATATGAGCTTTTGATTTTTTATTTAATGGTTGATATTGCTCAAACTCTACATTGTAGAGTTCTTTTAGAACTCTAGAGGATCCAAACACCAGCCTTGCTCAACTGAACCAAAACAATTTAGTATTCCAACAAAAATTTATTATGGAAATTTTGTTGTTACAACAAAAATTAAAATCTATAGCGATAAAGTTACATATATATATTAGAGTTTTGGCTGATGAAAATATTATAGTACGATTTTAAAATAACAACCTTTGAATATTATAGAGAGCTCCACCTAAGCATGATATGTCATTCTTTTTAATTTTTTTTTTTTTTAAATAGTGTTTAACATAGATATAAATACATATCAGGTGTTTTTAATAAGAGAAGATTACACTCTGATTTTGAATAAATAACCTAAATTATTTAACTATGTAAATTGAATATAACTTTTGCTACATTATTCGCTATTATATTTATTTTTTTACATCGGGGAGTGCTCGAAATATGTTTCGAAATAAGTTCCATATACAATATAGTTTTACAACTTATGAAAATACATTTATTTAGATGAACAATAACATATTATTTATTTTAAATACATATAAAATTAACAATAAAAATAGCGTATTATATGTAACAATAGCAATTATGTCTTTTAAAATCATACTTTTCAAAATTGAGTTATATAAAGATAAAAAATACATACCTATAGTTTCGAACCTATAGCATACCATGATGACATTACATGAAGAATCAAACGAAAGTTTGTCAACGACATTGCAGAGGTATTATGCAATTGACTAATTATTTTATTCCTAGAATATTAATTGTATGAATAAATATTTATGTTTTTCTTTTTTATATATCTATATGTCAGATCTTATTCTTTTCTCAATGAGCTTAATTCTACTAAAACCAATTGGAAAATCAAGGTTTGAGTTTCTAGACTATTTGAGGTCACATATCATAAAAAAGGGAAGTTTGATAAGTCTTGATATGGTCATGATTGATGAAGATATTTTTTCTCTTAAATAGTATTTTCGATTATTAGTAGAGGTTAGTTTTATATTTAATTTATTTTATTCATGATACCATCATTATGATCTTCTTTTTGGCTTTCCCATCTACTATTCTATACGCGTTAGTGTTTATGTGCTAATTATAAGTGGAAGTTGTGGCTTACACTCATAATTTTTCTCTATTCTTTCTGTCCTGCATCTATTAAATTTTTACCCTCTACTTTCTTAATGTATCATTTGGGTATTTTTCATGTTAAAACTGTGTTAGCTATTGTTAGTCATACCAATTATTGGGATATTATTTAATAATAGAATTAGCTACAATATTCAACTGAACATTAAAAATATAAAATTTATATATCACAATAGCAAATCTAGAAATTAAAGTATAATGACAAATATTTTCTCTGTCTTTTTCTACTGCAACAATGGGTTTGGGCATGGTTTGTAAGAAAAAAAGGGTAGTTTAGCATAGAGGGTTTAACTAGAGTAGGAGATAAGTAAATCCTAAATAAAGTAAACGCAACTTTATGAGAAAATTTGAGTAATTAATGATGGTTTTATTAACATAAAGTAAAGGCGATGTTGTCTACTATAGTTGGTTTTTTTTACCAAAAGTGAAATGATTCCAATAGGTGAAATTACCCAAAGTGGTAATTGTTGCAATATAAAAAGAATGGAGAAATTATATAAATACAATGGTGTTGAAATATCTCATTCCACAGCAACAAAAAATCAACAATGTTAACAAAAAATTTGCAAAAAAATAAAATAAACAATAACCCGTGCAACGCACGGGCTTCAAAACTAGTCTTTAATATAGGGAATCGTATTCCCTCTGCTAATTCGGTTAAGTGACTTGTAAGTTTGTTTAATCTTTAATATATTGCCCTCTTTAAAAAAAAAAGAAGAGGAAAGATAAAAAGGAATATATACTTGAATAAAGCTATATATGCTCTTTAAGTTTTTATATACTTCCATGCACCCATTAAGCGAGAACAAGTCTTGGGTGAACCGGGCTCACAATAATCTATTGTGAACCCAAACTCACTTTGTCACTAAATTGACTATATCATAGAAAGTTGATTATATCATAAAAAAGCTGACTATATAAAGTGTATCATACAAAAACTGACTATACAAAGGTAATTAAATCATACAAAAACTAATAATTTCAAATAAAAATCGACCCTATCAAATAAAAACTGACTATCACACGATATCTGGTGTGCAGTAAGTTTTTATTTATTTATTTAAGCTAAACATAACCACGTCACTAACATGATTTTTTTCATTGGGTGCAGATATTTTTTTCTTTTTGTGGTCACACCCGCAACATTGGGACATATCATTTTCCCGTGCCTGCGACATACATACTAGTCTATGTATTTATGTAAATCCAATGAAACGTAAACCACATGAAACTTGTTTGCCCATATTGACTGGTCGTCAAAGCAACTAAAGGAAGGATTTCAAATGAAGATATTTGATTCTCTTGCCTATATAAGCCGGCAGTATTTCAGCTTCAAGTTGTATTACAAAAATATTTTTCTTAGCACAACAAACACCTCTTTCTCCATACTAGTGAGTGAACATGAATAGCGCAAAAGAATGTGAGATGAAATGCCAGCCATGTAGCGTAACACATGAACGACGAAGTGCTAAGTATAAGCCAAACATCTGGAGCTATGATTTTGTACAGTCTCTTACAAGTGAATTTACAGTGAGACAATACTTTTCTATCTAATTAATTTTTATTATTAAATAATCATATGTTTTTAATATGGGCTTTGTGTTTATCTCTACTTTTTTTTGGGCCCCACTGAGGACCCATGGTAAGATGAAGGGCCCTGCCAGACCGGAACCTCTCACAGGTTAACCTGGTCCGGGTATGCGGGCAGACACTTTGAGAGTGGGGATGGTAAGGGGAATCCCTGTCCCAAAGTGTCCCTAGTGGGAATCGAACCCCCAGCCTTGTGGTTGGAAGGTTCTTTCCTTACCACTAGGCCAAACTTAGCATATAGTTATAAGTTATAACCATGTTTTTTTTATACAGAAAGCAACTTACAAAGAACGAGCTGAAAAGCTGAAAAACGAGATTGTGCATATCCTCACTAAAGAACCGGGGTTTTCGAAGCCATACATTGTCGAAACCATCACTAATCTAGGTTTGTCAAATGTGTTGCACAAGGAAATTATGGATGCCCTTGAATCGATAGCAATCGATTTGAACAATAATGTTGGTTTGGAAGAAGATAACTTCAGTGATACTGCTTCAAGTTTTAGGCTTCTTCGCCAACATGGCTATAATATTTCACAAGGTAGTGTAATTCTCCTTGTGAACTTGAAATTAAATTTTATAAACAACTCGTGTTCTGTGTGATACATCATATGCTCATATGATGGTGTCATATTATGAGGACTTTGACCTGTCAATGACCACGATCATATATGCGTGGACAACAACTGCATTATTACAAATGACAGTAATCTTATTAAAAAACCATATATACATTACCAACAACACCGTTTATGCTAATCTATAATCCCGTTCCACCGACCACCATCAACTAATTGTGTTACTTTATTTCTTTTACTATGGTAATTAAATAACAAGACCTAAAATTTCGCTTCTCAGATATCTTTGCTGATTTTATTGGTGAGATTGGTCTTCTGAAGGAAAGAATAGACTCAAAGATTGACCCTAGAGGAGTCCTTGAGCTATTTGAGACTTCTCATTTAGCTGTAGACGGCGAAGAGATATTGGAGAAAGCTAAGGCTATTTCGTCCTTATATCTCATAGACAGTTACCTGGACATGGATGACAAACTTGCCAAACAAGTATCTTCTACTTTTAGGATTCCATGCCATAGGAAAGTACAGTGGTTTCATGTCAAACAACAAATTCATGCTTACGAACAAGAAGATAACAAAAATGTGATCTTGCTTGAGTTGGCAAAGCTAAATTTCAACATCGTACAAGCCATGCATCTAGAAGATCTTAAAGAATTGTCGAGGTGAGGATTTATCTTGTTTTATGCATTTTGATTCTCATTTTTCTAAGGGAAATTCCTAATGGTAGGCTCCTATTCTTGAGAATACCCAATGGTAGATTCAACTTTTTTTTCCTTCCATTGCTAGGCCTCAGTTTTCGTAATTTACCCAAATGTAGCATTAATTAGGCTTAAACGTTAATTTCATGTTTAGTTTTAATACTTCTGTTAAGTTTGGCCTAAACCCTACTAACCATGATTTATTTAGGTCTAGAATTTTAACTAACTAACAAAATTTTTTCCCTCCAATTCTAATGTCACTTTCCCTCCAGCCTAACCTCCCCTTCCTATTATGAAATGTGTTGCCTTGTGACTGTCACTCATCTTCCTTGTTCTATTTAAAAAAAAAAAAATTTCCATGGCATATTCATCTTGTGTAATTTTTCTCCCTTGTGTATGCATTATATATTTAAGAAGTCAAAGAATAGTAAATCTTTCACTTTATTAGAAAAAGCAAATGAAGAGTATGCATACTAGTAACATATACTGTATACCAAGATATGTGAGGATTCATTATAAAGATTAATATTGACCTACTCTTTGACCTAAATAAATCATGGTTAGTAGGGCTTAGGCAAAACTTAATAGAAGTTTTAATATTAAACATGCAATTAACGTTTAAACCTCATTAATGTTACATTTGGAAATTAGGAAATTGAGGTCTAACAATGGGAAGAAAAAAAGTTGAATCTACCATTGGGAATTCTTAAGAATAAGAGCCTAGCAGTGGGAATTTCCCTTTTTTTTTCTAATCTTAAGCTTTGTTGTAACATTGATTTATTTTCATTGCATTGTCTTAAGGTGGTGGAAAAATCTTGGGCTTATAGAGAATATTAGCTTTACAAGAGATAGATTAGTTGAAAGTTTCTTGTGGACAGTTGGAGTCGCTTGCGAACCGCAACATGGACTTCTCAGAAAATGCCTAACAAAGGTTGTAACTTTTGTACTAGTTCTTGATGATACTTATGATATATATGGCTCTCTGGACGAGGTCGTGTGCTTCACCAGAATTGTGGAGAGGTTGGTTTTAAATGTATTATTCATCAGTACAGGATAACCTAAATTAGACACACAAACTTGAATTATTAGACGGTGAGAAGAATTCATAGTGAGACCAATAATGCATATATAAGCTAGTTTAATACTCAAATATGAAACCGAATCTTGTCTGTTAGAGTACCCTCTACGATTCTCTACACTACGAAAAGAAAATAGGATAGTGAGACCATTATATTTAACGATGATATACTAATAATATTTGTTAAATACCTATTCTGAAAAGTTATAAATCCATAAGGTAACTTCTAATGAACTGCTACAAGGTTATCTTTGTGTGTATTATCTTTCCTATAATCTCTATTATACTACTATAAGGGAAGGCGGAGCTATGGTATCCCCCTATAAATTTACTTAAATGCCTATTAGTAAATCAACTACTACTAATTGTCAAACTTAAATGTAGCATTTCAAAAATTAACTTAAAAATTGAAGGCAATAAAGTTATAATTGAGCCACCAAAAAAAGAAACACTGACTATAAAATTTAGTACATTTATGTTGAAAAAAGTAAAAAATAATATTACATCAATTAAATATCTTATCAATTAATTCACAAACACAATCAAGTATTACATCAAAACGGAAAATGAAACCAATCAACAATGTGAAATGATTTATTTAATACAAAAGACTATGTTAATACAACATAAGAAATCCTAGATAAGTTCACTTTATATTCTTTTATCGTTCATCAAGTTTAATTTTAAAAACCTAAAAGAAAGAATAAGTAAAAAAAATTTATAAAAAGGGTTAAGTGATAGAGACTTAACCTACAAATTGTAGCCAAAAAAATGTCTAGTGTTTAAATATTCACACCAGTTTATTTATGTCCAAAAAGGCTACAATTTATGTTTGAAAAGATAAAAAAATCAAGCACACATCGCGTGGATAATTTGCTAGTATAACTGTATATGTAGGAGTTTTGGGTAGCCTGTATGAAATCTTTATCCACGAATCCAACATTGTTAATTACTAACTCTGTCCCTAAAAATAGCCAAATTTCCTTTTTAGATAATATGGTCTTCACAAACCACATCCTTCTCTACTTATCTTGTACTCGAAATACAAAACGACAAACATATATACTCACTCAAACAGTAAAGGGATGGACTATCTCCTAGTCTCATGCAGTACCTATGATTTATAGATCAAAGGCTAAGAATGTCGATTTAGTTGTTAATCTGTTTACCCTCTCACTTGGTTTTTAAACTAAGTATAATGCATTATATCTCAGATGGGATTATCAAGAAGTTGATCAACTTCCAGAGTACATGAAGATCTGTTTTCAGGCACTTGTAACAACTACAAGTGAAATTGCTGATGATATTCAGAAAGAAAAAGGGTGGAATGATGACATCTCACATTTCTTAAGAATGGCCGTAAGTTTTCTACTCTAATTTCATCTACTACATATAGGATCTAGATTCATATAATTAAGCTGTCTTAGTTTGAGGTTTTTGTATTCAGTGGGCAGATTTTTGCAAAGCATTATTAATGGAAGCTCGGTGGTACAAAAAGCGCTACGTACCATCACTGCAAGAATATCTGAAATCGGCATGGATTAGTTCCTCTGGTCCTTTGCTGTCCCTTATATCTCTTCTTTGTACAGCAGATGGAAAATCAGAGGAACTCGAGGATAAGTGGGAAGACAGTGAAGATCTTATATATTACACGTCGCTGATCATTCGACTATTGAATGATCAGGGTACTTCTGCTGTAAGTATACACCTGAACTACACCTGAACCTCTTGTTTTGCACACATGATCGAGTTGTCCCCACTCGAGTAAAGGGAGAGATTTACATGATGTACATTGTGTATTGAAAATTGTGAAAAAACAAATGTTGTAACTAAATTTGGATGACAGGGGTAAACATTTTATTATAAGTTGTGCAAACTAATTTATGTTACAAAATTAAGAATAGACTAATAGTTAGATTAGGGTTTTTCCTCTTTCAAAAAGGCAAAACTTGAGAAAATTGGCAAGGCCCAATTTCATAAAAGTTTAAAATTTTAACAATAGAAAAAAAACCAGTTGGCCATCCTTGACCTCAGGATCTTTCAGTTTATGTTAAGTGTTTAACTCGTGTATTATCCTTTTTTAGTTTTAATTCAAAAATCTTAACTTATTATCCTTTTTCCTCGATAAACAGGTAGAACTTGAGAGAGGTGACGCACATTCATCCATATTGTGTTACATGGCAGAAGCTAGTGTAACGGAGGAGATAGCTAGGGAGCATATGAAAGACATTATAAATAGTGCTTGGAGTAAAATTAACATGGAGTTACTGAGTGCATCAATACAAGAGCAAAAATTTGTGAATCTTGTTATTAACACTGCACGAGTATGCCACTTCATATACCAAAAGGGAGATGGTTTTAGTGTTCAAGATGGTGATACTAAGAAGAAGATCAAACGTTTACTCATTGAACCAATTCAACTTTGAGACTAAAATTTCATGAACCCCCATATTCTCTCGTAAATATATTCAACAGCGTAATATATTCAAGGGTGTTCATTTCCCATAGTCTTCAATCACCTTCATCCTACATGGCTCTAACAGATTATTTCGGACAAATTGCAACAACGGATAGTGAATTATTATACTCCATTGTCTCTTTCCTTACTTGCTAAATTTTTCATAAATAAATGTCTCAAATTACTTGCTATATTTCCTTCTTTGGCAGGTGGACATGGTATTATTAATTATTTTTACCAATTTTGTGATCCTTTTTGTCATTTACTTATGTATCTCTACTAATAAAGTTATCGTCCCCAATATCCCACATGCACCTTCTATAATATTGCACCAAAATGAAATGTAGCAAGTAAAAGAAATTAAGACAAAGGGAGTAGTAAAAGTTAATGGGAAAATATATACTTCCTCCGTTTCTAAATAAGTGCAACATAGAGAAGTGGCATACAGACCAAGGCATCTAGAGAGAGAAAGTTGGGGACCACACTTAAAAGAGAATTTAGCAACTTAATTAAACAAAACATCTATGCTAATTACCCAACACCTTCCACCTTCCCTCCACCACAACACCGCCACCACCACCGGCCACCGCGCACCACCATCGGCCTTCGCACACCACCACCGCAAAATATCTTTCCCAGTTACCCTCCCCCACCCCTGCCCAAAGGAAAACCGCCATCCTCAAAACCTGCCCACCGGAAAACTTGACACAAACTCCCTTCCCATGAATTCCATGCCTAAAATTCTTAACAACCTGAATTTCATCATTCCTAACAAGGAAACTATTATCAAGAGCACCCAATGCCAAACTCTGAATCCCAGAATTCGAAATCTCCTCGAATTCCTCTAGCAAATCCTGCTTCTCCTTCGATGGAGTCGAAATCAAAAACTTGTAGATCTAGGTTTTTTAGGGTTAATTTGATCGAAAACACCCCCATTTTACCTCCCCTACCCACGAAACTAACACCTTCCACCGGCGCCGACAAACCAACACCCAGATCTGGGAGAGCGTGAGGGAAAGTCGCGAAGAAGATGGAGAAGAAGGGGATCTGGAGAGTCACGAAGAAGAAGGAGAAGAAGGGGATCTAGAGAACGCGAAGAAGAAGGGGGTCGCCGGGGTGAAGTGGAGGCAGTCAGGATGTAGGCAGAGAATAGGCCGGCGCATGGGGATATTGCGAGGACGATGTGGGTGAAGGGGAAGGTTGTATCGCC
Source organism: Beta corolliflora (assembly GCA_947648045.1). Classification (NCBI taxonomy): domain Eukaryota; kingdom Viridiplantae; phylum Streptophyta; class Magnoliopsida; order Caryophyllales; family Amaranthaceae; genus Beta; species Beta corolliflora. Next base: position 1,830,158 of record CANSZD010003457.1, on the reverse strand, counting down.
GGTGAAGGGGGAAGGTTGTGTCGCCGGTGAAGGGGGTTGGTCGCGGTGTTGGGTCGTGGTGTTGGGTTGGTAGTGTTGGTGGTTGGTTAGGTGTGTTGAGGAGAGAGAGTCGTGGGTTGAGTTGAGAGAGGTGGCTGAGATGAGTGGGGGTTGGGTGGGTTGATTAATTAGTTTTGTTTAGGTTGGTAGAGGGGTGGGTTAATTAAAATGTTAGGGAAAATAAGTAATGGCAATTCTGTAAATAAAAGGGAAAAAACTTTCCATTTTGAGCTATGCTGCACTTATTATGACATTTCCTTAAATGGGAAATGTTGCACTTATTTAGAAACGGAGGAAGTATGTGTTATCTAAAAGTTTCTCTCTCAAAAAGTCCCCTCAACTTGAAAACCCTAACTACCTCGTAGCCGCACAGAGCAGGTTGCTGGTGCCAAGCCTGAGCGCACGCTGCTCAACCGGGAGCCGACGACCTGCTCCACCACCGCAACCACTGCTGATTTCGATGCCTTGAGTCGTAACCCCAGTGGTGTAGTTCCTTGTGCTTTTGTTTCGTTCCTGTTGTAGTTTGTGTAGCGTCGGTTTGCCGCTAATCTTCAGGACTGTCGTCGGATTTCGCGTAGCGTCGCCGGTTTTCGCGTCAGTTCTTTGCCGTCAACCTTCAGGTCTGTCGTCCCTTCCCCATCCCCATCCTTGAGTCCTTCTATTCCGTGTCTCCCTCCTCTGTCTGTCGCCGGATTTCTCTTCAAGCATATCCGACGACGACGACTGTTCACCCCCCTGCGTTGTCTCCTTCCCCTGTCTGTGGTCACACCCACAACATTGGGACATATTGACTGGTCGTCAAAGTAACTAAGGGGAGGATTTCAAATGAAGATGATTCTCTTGCCTATATAAGCCGACAGTATTTCAGCTTCAAGTTGTATTACAAAAATATCTTTCTTAGCACAACAAACACCTCTTTCTCCATACTAGTGAGTGAACATGAATAGCGCAAAAGAATGTGAGATGAAATGCCAGCCATGTAGCGTAACACATGAAAGACAAAGTGCTAAGTATAAGCCAAACATCTGGAGCTATGATTTTGTACAGTCTCTTACAAGTGAATTTACAGTGAGACAATACTTTTCTATCTATTTAATTTCTATTATTAAATAATCATATGTTTTTAATATGGGCTTTGTATTTATCTCTACTTTTTTTTTGGGCCCCACTGGGGACCCATGGTAAGATGAAAGACCCTGCCAGACTAGAACCTCTCACAGGTGGGTTTGCGGGCAGACACTTTGAGAGTGGAGGATGGTAAGGGGAATCCCTGTCCCAAAGTGCCCCTAGTGGGAATCGAACCCCCAACCTTGTGGTTGGAAGGTTCTTTCGTTACCACTAGGCCAAACTTAGCTTATAGTTATAAGTTATAACCATATTTTTTTTATACAGAAAGCAACTTACAAAGAACGAGCTGAAAAACTGAAAAACGAGATTATGCATATCTTCACTAAAGAACCGGGGTTTTCGAAGCCATATCTTTCAGTCAAGAAACTTTAAGTAATGATGAAGGGGATGCCAACTGAATGCTGAGAGGGTACGAGAGCTCCGATGGGTCTTGACGCCGGTAAACCTGCAAAGCACACTGAAAAACTACCCTGGGGGTTTTTCCGGGAACGCCCCTCCGACACTCAAGTCAGTAATTGAGGTAGAGAGAGAAAGCAATAATTGTAGAGAGAGGTGCTCTAGGTTTTTAGGTGAGAATTGAATACCTTTTGACTGATAGTACAAGCACTATTTATAGTGGTTGTGAATTCTAATAAATTAGGGTATTTAGGTCAACTACAGCTGGTGGAGGATTGATGGCCCTAGAAGTAGGGGTATATTAGTAATTTTGCTGGAAATGGGCTGGTCCATGAAATGGGCCCACACAATTAGCCCCACGCCAATTAATTTGAGCGAAAATCCAATTTTCAGGGGCGGTTGATTGGCGGAATCGAATGAATTGCATTTATGATTGGCTAGACGGGGTCCACAAGTTGTTGGAGGGAGTTCGTAAGGCCATAGGCAGGCTCTTATACGCTGGCCGAGGCCGAGAGGCTCGTGCGAGCTAAGACGGTGCAGGAAAATGGGTGAAGGGGGGGAGGGAGCAAGCTGCGCATGACGCGGAGCAATGCGCGCGACGCATCGTTCATGCGCGCGGTGCACAGCTCGCCCATCGCTTGGCGCTCCCTTCAGCATGCAGCGCCTGGTCTGACGCGTGACGCAGACCGATGCCGAGGCCCTTCGTCCATGGCTGAGGCGGTACGAAGCCTGACGCAGGCCGAGGCCCCTCGCTCATGGCATAGGCAGTACGAGGCTGAGGGGGTCGCGCGGGCTTGTCTTCGATTAGCGCTTAGGCTAGTGTGTGACGCGGGGTGAGGCACGCTCGAATCGAGTTGGGCCGAGGCACGTACCCACCGACCAGCCGGGGCCCTTTCCGCAGCGTGCATCGCCTCAGCCGAGGAACTTGTGCGAGCTGGACCGAGGGACTCGCTCGACCGCAGCACGCGAGGGCTGGGCCGAGGGACTCGCTTGACCGCAGCACGCGAGGGCTGGGCCGAGGGACTCGCTCGACCGCAGCGTGCGAGAACTGGGACGAGGTCCCTCGCTCGTGGCTGAGGCGGTACGAAGCCGAGGCTGAGGGGCTCGCTCGAGTTGGGTCGAGGTACGTACAAGTCGAGCTGGGCCGAGGTGGTACGTGTGCTGAGGCGGTACAAACCGAGGGGGTGCTCGTGCGCTCAGCGCATTTGATGCGTTTTTCCTTTCGAGTCATTGGCCATAAGCCGAAGCGGTGTAAGAGTTCACTGTGGGGGTCCCGCTTCGTTTTTGTTGGCCTTGAACGCAATGGCTGAGGCTGTACGTGAAGTAGTGATACTTAGCTTATTTTTCTAAGTATAGGACGCTCCTCATCGTCTGAGGGAGGCCCAAGGTCGTCCTTCGGATGGGATAATGAGCCCCTGCGTCCGAGAAGGCACGAAGAAGTGATACTTAGTTTATTTTTCTAAGTATAAGACGCTCCTCATTATCCGAGGAAGGCCCAAGGACGCCCTTCAGAGGGGCTAATGAGCCCTTGCGTCTGAGAAGGTACGAAGTAGTGATACTTAGTTTATTTTTCTGAGTATAAGACGCTCCTCATTGTCCGAGGGAGGCCCAAGGTCGCCCTTCGGAGGGGCTAATGAGCCCCTTGCGTCCGAGAAGGTACGAAGTAGTGATACTTAGTTTATTTTTCTAAGTATAGGACACTCCTCATTGTCCGAGGGAGGCCCAAGGTCGCTCTTCGGAGGGCTAATGAGCCCCTGCATTTGAGAAGGCATGAAGTTGTGATACTTGCTTGTCCGTGATTGTGGCAAGGGGATCAGCTTCTATCCACTTTGTGAAGTAATCTATTGCAACAATGAGAAATTTTCTTTGACCTGAGGCGGGAGGGAACGGGCCGAGTAGGTCCATACGCCACTTATCAAAGGGCAACACAGCTTGTATGGAGGTGAGTGGATTTGCTGGTGTGCGAGGGAAATCTGAGAACAACTGGCACTTAGGGCATTTCCGAACCAACTCCATTGCATCTTCTTTCAACGTCGGCCAATAGTATCCCGCCTGGAGTGCCTTGGCAGCAATGGTTCTGCTTCCTTGATGACTTTCACACACTACTACATTTTCTAACAAAGGCATCAACATTAAAATAGCTGATGCAACAATCTAATTGATGTCGTTGCAATAGATGGGTCTAGTGCAACGATTCATAAGAATTTAGATCAATATGATAGGCTATGGCAACGGGTAATGTAAGATCGTTGCACTAGTTTGATCTATGGCAACGGTAATGACTATGTCGTTGCAATAACTACCTCAAGTTATATTCTTTATCCCATTAGAACAACCTATGGCAACGATAATATACTGTCGTTGCAATAGCTACCTCAATTATCTATTCCTCATCACATAAAGACAACCTATGGCAACGATATCTTGATTTAATTTAATGAATTGTGCGGGCATCTAAGGGCATCAAAGCATTAGTGTACCCCTCCTATTTTTTCACTAGAGTTCAAAGTTCAAACCCTCAATTGAGTTTTTCACGCAGCAGCTCCAGCGCAACTCCGTAGTCGCGCCCTAACCTCCCTTCAATCGATCACCTTGCCATCTTTTCCCCCATTAAATTGTAACCCCCAAAATGAAAATTCGAATCCCTAAAATCCCCGCACAAGTAGAAAATTGATCCTCATTAAATCCTTAATGATTGATTAGCAGCGAATTCTTGCAATTAGCAGCGACGAAGAAGGGTGAATTGTGATTAGCAGCGACGAAGACGGCTAGATTGTGATTAGCAGCAAATTAACAAGGTAAATTGTTTAAATATGTGAATTTCACTTGAGTTTCCAATATTGTTAATGAGTTTCTTTTATTTCACGATGTATTATGTGAATTCTCTAATTTTAATTTAGTTTCCGAAAAACAATCACTAGTAGAAAAATGATAATCTGCGTCTCTCTATTTGCGTCGAACGAAATAACAACAGACGCAAATGTGCACGAACGGACGATTTGCGTCGGATCGTAGTCAAAATCCGACGCAAATAACCAAAGAAAATGAGTAAAAAGAAGATTTGCGTCGGACGTGCACAAAAGTGCGACGCAGATGATTAAAGGCCAAAGATTTAGATTTAACAATATGCGTCGGACGTGCACCTAGATACGACGCATGTTATTTCACTAGGAACAATACAAGAGGGAGGGTGAATTGTACGTGTAGAAATAAACGTAACTTTTTGCAGAAATTTAAACTTGAACAAAGAAACAAGCTAAAGGAACACAAGGGATTTTTACGAGGAAAAACTTCTTGGACCCAACAAGAAGAAACAACCTCGACCACTAGGGATTTTAAACTCAACTCTTTCACTAATTACGCCAAACAACTTTGTTACAACCTAATTCTACTCACGGGCCACACCTTGAGTTCCTAAATCGAAGTTCTCGAACAACCTGTTCCCTTAACAGTTGTTCCTCTCAACCTCACTTGAAGTTTTCTCACTTTAACTCACTTCAGTCAAAGCTTCTCTCTTACAGAACTTCACTCAAAGTCCCCTTACCCCAAAAACCAAAATACAATTGATCAAAATAAACTCAGTGGAATTAGAGTAAGAAGGCAAAGAACAAATGGCTTTTATGAGAGAATGAAGGCACTGACACTTTACTTAGTTAAACTCACTAATTTCCCTTGGTCAGACACAAATTGGAACTTAATTAGACATTAGTATTTATAGTGGGAATAACTTAGAACGTGGGATTAAAACATTTGTTGGTGGTAAAATCATTATCCCATGATGTTCCTTATCCGGAGGAACACGTTCCTCAATCAACCCATGATCTCCATGATCACTGTTAAACGTGGGAGAGAATTGAGTTACTGCTCCCTTAATTTTAGCAACCACTTAAAGCATTATTTTGAAAATCTGATTTAATTAAAAAGCATTTTAATTATTAAAACCAAAATAAAATCCTTTTACCAAAAATATTATCTTTAAAATATTTTCCATAAAAACCGAAAAGAATATTTATCTTTTATAAAAATAAAATCTTTTCTTTAAAAAGATTTTCCTTAAAATCATATTTTTCCTTAAATAAAACGGTTACCTAGAATCTAGGCATAAAATACTCAACAGACATAATTAAACTGTTGTAATGCTCCATCCTAAGTCTAGTTCCTTTTAATAGTTAGTTCTTGTAACTTATTAGTTATGTGCCAGTTCGTCGGTTCCTTTCAAAGGAACAAACGTTCATTCTCATTCTAAATTGCCATAGTTCCTTACCATTCTTACTCGTTCCTTTACAATGGAACTAGAAACAAAAAGCCTCGCTTTAGTCTTCTTGCTCCAATGCCGCTCCAGTACCAAATTAGGAGACATCTTCACTTAGTCTTCAAAATCCAAACTTGATTTCTTCCTTGACTTAGTATTCTCTTTGTTCCTTTTATTGATACCTTGAAATTCATTCACTTAAACAACTTGTTAGTCCAATACTTTGTTTGCATCTTTGTTCCTTTGTCATCATCAAAACTAGGGTTCAACAATTTCCCCCTTTTTGATGATGACAACAAAGTTACAAACTAAGGAAAACAACAAATAACATAAGAGAATGAAAAAGATAAAATAATAAGTTATATAATTTAATTAAGGTAGATTTTTCAGTTTTTCATTTTTTCAACTTAGTTTGTTCCTTATCTTTTCCCCCTTTGTCATCGTCAAAAAGATCAAACTCTTGGTGATTTTGGAAAGACTTATATGTATAAGACCTTGAGACCATTAACAAGCACAAAAAAATGGTTAAGTTAGGAATTTCAAAGGTTAGACTTGCTCAAACATCAATCACATAATACTAGCCATTCCAAGTAAGAAATTATGCACATATATCATGAACGAAGACAAATAAAGCAAAAGTGATCTATTTAGCACTTGTTCCATTATAGTACAAAAAAGAAAAAGAAGAAAAGAAAAGAAACAAAAGCTAAGAATTCTTGTTCCTTTAAGAGAAACAAGAACTAGACATTTGGAAGGGAAGGAGAATGGTGTTCCTCGACGACTTCTTCCTCAACCACTTCTTCCAACTTCTTCATCACCTCTCCATGTTGCCCATCAAGTTGTTGCTTCAAACTGTTAAGGGCTTAGGCCATCATCTCCATGTTCTTTTGTTGTTCAATCACAGTATCACTAAGGACTTTCATTAAACCCATCATTTTATCTGTTTTAGCATCCAAAGTCCAGTGAAGATGATTGTAAAACTTAATTATATGTTGAGCAGGGAGACATACTTCATTAACCCAACCAAATTCATCCGAAGGAACTTGTTCCTTTCCCTTAGAACCAGAGGCAGTGGATGGTTTAGGTGGAGGAACTGGGGTGTTTTCTTGGGATGGACCTGCTGTTCCTTTGAGAGAAACAGAAGGTGAGGTGGTGGTATAAATGGAAGGAAGAAAAGGTGGTTGTGGTGGAAGGTCTATAGATGTAGAGGATAAAGGATTTGGTTCTTTCATCTCAACTTTCAACTGTTCATATCTGGAAGGAACAGAGAAGGATGAGGGAGAGATGGAAGGAATGGTGGTGAGGGTGACTGGTATTTTTGGTGAGGATGGAGGAGTAGATTCCTTAGGTCAATTTTGATCATGTTCCTCTTCATCAGAGAGGACTAAAGGTGAGTCCTTATTTGAAGGACAGGAACAGTTTTAGCAATTTTCAACCTAGTGCTTTGTCTAACACTTTTAGGAACAGGAGGGGAAGGCTTTTTGGCAACAGTTTTGCGCCTCTTGGGTTTCTGTTCCTTTGGTTCTGTAGGGGCAGGAACTTGTTCCTCCAGTATGACTTCCACTGATTCCTCTTCTACTGCCTTAGGCAGTTTTCTCTTGTGAGAGTAACTAGGAGCAATCCTCCCTTGAGTTAACACTCCCTCTTGGACAGAGAGGTCCAAACCATACAAAGTCTTTTCATTGAGAATATTTCCTTGTTTTATTCCCAAGGTAGGCCAACCAGTAGTCTTTACTTTAAAGTGAGAAAGAAGAGAGGTGATCAATGCACCATAGCCAACAACACAATGATTTTCAATGCAATGAGTTAGGTGTTGGATAAAGAGAGAAGGGAAGTTTATTTGAATGTGGTGGTCAAGGTAAAACATGTAACACATATCTAAGAGACCCACCTCATTCCTCTTTTCAGTTCGAGGAATGAGTGCTCTCCAAACAAGATTAAACAAAATCTTGTGGACGGGAGAAAGAAGGTTGTGATTTATTTTGTTTTGGCTAGCAGTTCCCCCAAAAGATTCAACAATTTCATCATCGGAAAAATTGGGAAAGGAGACAGTTCCTTTCCTCTTAAAATACAGATCAGTTCCTTTGCAAGGAACTTCCCATATTTTTGCTAAAGTTTATTGGGAAAATTTTATTTTCTTCCCCCTAACTTCCGTAGTACATACTCCATCAGTGTTGATGAAGTTTGCACAAAATTCATCCATAGCTAAAGGAACTAGGGCATTGTTAAAAGCGGTTTCAAACAAGTATTCCATACCTTGTTCCTTTAGTATGTCAGTTAATTCATTGAACCTAACTTTCTTGGCCCACTCCAAATCAACACAAAATCCTAAGACATACCTTGAATCACTTCTTTCCACTCGTTTCTTGGAAGAAGAAGCAACAGTTCCTTTGGAAGGAACAGGTGTAGCTTCTTCTTCCCCCTTAACTTGTTCCGGGGATTCTTCTTCATCATCTTCCCCAATTAGTTTTCTTCTTCTCACACTTCTCCTAGGTGACTCCAATTTTTGCTCCTCTACCGCCATTCTTGTTTCTTGAGATTTTTCGATTTCTAGGGTTTGGGTTGGAGAAGAGGGGTTTTCCATTTGAGAGGTTTTGGGAGTTTTTGTTTTTGGAAAAGGTGAATTGAGTGAGGTTTTTGCCACTTGGTGAAAAGAATTTTAGGTTTTATGTCTTGCAAAGAGGTGTGAAGGAGATGAATAATGGTGAAGTTGAAGCGTTGAAGGAACACGGTTTGGGATGGAAGAAAGAAGAAGATGCATGTAACAGTAAATGAGGAGTTACACGCGTAAAAATTAAAAGGATAAAAACAAAAATTAATAGATAAAAATAAAAGAAAAGATAAAAGGGGAATCATGACTTGATTAATTTGATTCCTATATTTTTGGGATTTTTGGATTTTTGATTTTTATGGATTTTTTAATTTATGGAAAGAAAATAAATTCTAAGGAACGTGTGCTATAGGAACAACTTATGCTAAATGTCAACATTCTTCATATCATGCATGTTTCTTTAACTTAGGAACAATAAGGGGAGTATTATGTGACATTTGTGAGTTGCTTTATTCCTTTGAATCCATGTACATATTTTTAACATCTTAATTTGCAATGGTCTTAGGCAATGAATCACAGTCACTTAATATCACATAGAGTAAGACAAATCAATTCAGACATGGGGGATTGGAATAGGAACAATTACTTAAGTTTTATTAAACCTAACTCAAGCCTTAATTTTTCATATCTATCCCCTTGTAGAGGCTTAGTTAGTATATCTGCAATCTGATTTTCAGTTTGACAAAACTCAAGTTTAATCAAACCTTTTTCCACATTTTCTTTTAGAAAGTGATGTCTGATATGTATATGCTTAACTCTTGAATGATGCACTGGATCTTTTGAAATACTAATGGCACTAGTATTATCACAATAAATAGGAACACAATTAAAGATTATTCCATAGTCACAAAGTTGTTGTTTTATCCAAAGCATTTGTGAGCAACATGCGGCGAGCCTACTTATTCCGCTTCAAAGTGGATAAAGCAACCGTGTGTTTTGTTAGTTGGTACTCCAAGAAACTAAACTATGACTAAGAAATTGAACCATACCTGAGGTACTTTTCCTATTTACAAGATCCCCAGCATAATCAGCATCAGCATATCCTCTCAACTCAAATGTATCACTTCTTGGATAGAAAAGTCCAAGATCATCTGTTCCTTTAAGATATCTAAGAATTCTCTTCACGACAGTTAGATGAGACTCCTTGGGATTAGCTTGAAATCTAGCACACAAACCAACACTAAAAGCTATGTCTGGACGACTAGCAGTTAGATACAAAAGTGAACCAATCATGCCTCTATATTTTGTTTGATCAACACTTGTTCCTATGGAATCTTCATCTAATCTAGTTGAAGTTCCCATAGGAGTGTGATTTATCTTTGAATTTTCGAGGCCATATTTCTTTAGCAGTTCCTTTATGTATTTTTGTTGGTGAATAATTATTCCTTTTTCAGTTTGCTTAATTTGTAACCCAAGAAAGAAATTTAACTCTCCCATCATACTCATCTCAAATTCATTACTCATAAGTTTTGAGAATTCTTTGCACAATGATTCATTCGTTGCTCCGAAAATAATGTCATCAACATATATTTGAACAAGTAGTATGTCAGTTCCTTTCGATTTTAGAAACAAAGTTTTATCCACTTTTCCTCTTTTAAAGTTGTTTTCTAAAATGAACTTTGATAATCTCTCATACCATGACCTAGGCGCTTGCTTTAACCCATAAAGAGCCTTGTCAAGCTTGTAGACATGGTTTGGGGGATCATTGCTTTCAAATCCAGGGGGTTGTTCAACATATGCATCTTCATTTAAATAGCCATTTAGAAAAGCACACTTAACATCCATTTGATATAGTTTAAATCCCATATAAGCAGCAAATGCAATTAGTATTCTAATGGCTTCAAGGCTAGCAACAGGAGCAAAAGTTTCTTCATAGTCAATTCCTTCTTGTTGATTATAACCTTTTACTACAAGTATAGCTTTGTTCCTTACAATTGTTCCATACTCATCTAGTTTATTTCTAAACACCCATTTTAAGCCTATCACTTTTTTTTTGTTTAGAAGAGGGAACTAGATGACATACCTTGTTTCTTTCGAACTCATTTAATTCAGCTTGCATAGCAGTGATCCAATCAGAATCAGTTAGGGCTTCTTCATGATTTCTTGGTTCTATCATTGATAAGAACGCATGAAATGCACAAAAATTCCTTAACTGAGATCTAGTTTGCGTACCTTTGGATATGTCACTTATTATGAGTTCCACTGGATGTGATTTTTGATGTCTCCAAGGTTTTGGTTGAAACTCCCTTATAGGAACAGGTTGTTCCTCTTGAGTTTCATGAGAGGATGAGGAGCTATGTTAACTTGATCCTTTTTCAGCAATTGTTGAATCAGTTCCTTCAACATTCTCGTTCTTAGTAGGAACAGGAACAACTCCACCATCTTGAGGAACAGGAACATCATTGTTATGAATGTTTTCATCTCCTTCTTTCCTTTCCTCTTTTCACTAGGGAAAAAAAAGGAAGGGCTGCGCTGGAAGGGCTGCGTTTTTTAAAAAACGTAGCCCTTCGTGTATGAAGGGCTGCGGTTTCCTTGAAAACCGCAGCCCTTCACTTGAAGGGCTGCGGTTACCTAGAAAACGCAGCCCTTCAAACTGTATGAAGGGTTGCGGTTTTAAGGCTAACCGCAGTCCTATTAATGTAGGGTCGGTTAGCCCTAAAACCGCACCCTTCATACATGAAGGGCTGCGTTTTCTAGGGTAACCGCAGCCCTTCCTATTCCGCCCAATTCAACCTATAGTTTTGCGCGCAACACACAGTAGACACTCACTCGCAAATTTCCCTCGCACACTCACTCCTCTCCCTCACACTCACTCGCACACTCACCCCCTCTCCCTCACACTCACTCGCACCGCCCTAACGGCCATCACCGGAGCACCGACACATCGGCTGGAGCGCGCGTCCCATCGCCGGCACAATCATTGGCGTTGCTATTAACGTTGCTCGAGCTCCTTCTTCTTCTCTTCTCTCGGCGCCTTGACGCCCACCACCACCACCACTACTGCATTATCGGTAATTCTCCTCTCACTCTCTCTCCTCTTTTTCATTTCTCTAATTAATTTGTTTTATTTAATTTCTCTTCTATATTGTGTTGTAAAATGTGATTGTAGGGGGGGGGGGAGGGCTTGTGGAGGGTGGGTAGGGGGTGGGGGTCTTCAAGGCGGGATGGGGGATGGGCTGGGGAGGCCGGGCATGGGGTGGGGGGAGGGCGGGGGATGCTTTGGACGGTGGGTGGGGGAGGGCTGGGGAGGGCTGGGCATGGGGTGGGGGAGGGCGGGGATCTTTGGACGGGGGTGGGGGGGGACTGGGGGAGGGTGGATAGGGGGTGGGGGGAGGGCTGGAAGAAGGTGGGGAGGGTCGCGGCGGATGGGGGTGGGGCGACAAGGGGTGGGGAGGGCTTAGGTATAATGTAACTATGTAGATTTTTAGGCTTCCATCTCGTTGTTGGTTGAATTTCGGAAACGAAAATTAAAGGTCATTTTACGCCTATATGGCAACTGAGGGAGTGCGGTGGGGGCGGTAGTGGCGGTGGTGGTGGGACTGTCTTACAAATGTGGAGAGTGAGGTCACATGGCAATGGAATGCTCTCCACATTTGTAACACTCTCACTATCTCCGCCGCTACCACTGATGGGCATTCCATTGCCATGTGACTCGATTCTCGGGTCATTTTAGGCCTATTTTAGCCTTTTCGCTCCCGAATCGTACTTATCGAGTCATTTAACCCCAAATTCTTTTTGAACATGATTATATGAGGTATAATGTAACTATTGTGTAGAGTTTTAGGCTTGCATCTGTTGTTGGTTGAATTTTGGAAACGAAAATTAAAGGTCATTTTACGCCTACATGGCAATGAGGGAGTGCAGTGGGGGGCAATAGTGGCGGTGGTGGTGGGACTGTGTTACAAATGTAGAGAGTGAGGTCACATGGCAATGGAATGCTCTCCACATTTGTAACACTTCTCACTATCTCCGCCGCTACCAATGATGGGCATTCCATTGCCATGTGACCTGATTCTCGGGTCATTTTAGGCCTATTTTAGCCTTTTCGCTTCCGAATCGTACTTATCGAGTCATTTAACCCCAAATTCTTTTTGAACATGATTATATGAGGTATAATGTAACTATTGTGTAGAGTTTTAGGCTTGCATCTGTTGTTGGTTAAATTTCGGAAACGAAAATTAAAGGTCATTTTACGCCTACATGGCAATGAGGGAGTGCAGTGGGGGGCAGTAGTGGCGGTGGTGGTGGGACTGTGTTACAAATGTGGAGAGTGAGGTCACATGGCAATGGAATGCTCTTCACATTTGTAACACTTCTCACTATCTCCGCCGCTACCAGCTGATGGGCATTCCATTGCCATGTGACTTGATTCTCGGGTCATTTTAGGCCTATTTTAGCCTTTTCGCTTCCGAATCGTACTTATCGAGTCATTTAACCCCAAATTCTTTTTGAACATGATTATATGAGGTATAATGTAACTATTGTGTAGAGTTTTAGGCTTGCATTTGTTGTTGGTTGCATTTCGGGAACGAAAAGGTCATGTTAGGCCTAGTTTTGCCTTTTCGCTTCCAAATCGTACTTATCGAGTCATTTAACCCCAAATTCTTTTTGAACATGATTATATGAGGTATAATGTAACTATTGTGTAGAGTTTTAGGCTTGCATTTTTTGTTGGTTGCATTTCGGGAACGAAAAGGCATTTTAGACCTATTTTAGCCTTTTCGCTTCCGATTCGTACTTATCGAGTCATTTAACCCCAAATTCTTTTTGAACATGATTATATGAGGTATAATGTAACTATTGTGTAGAGTTTTAGGCTTGCATTTGTTGTTGGTTGCATTTCGGGATCGAAAAGGCATTTTATGCCTATTTTAGTCTTTTCGCTTCCGAATCGTGCTTATCGATTCATTTAACCCCAAATTCTTTTTGAACATGATTATATGAGGTATAATGTAACTATTGTGTAGAGTTTTAGGCTTGCATTTGTTGTTGGTTGCATTTCGGGATAGAAAAGGCATTTTAGGCCTATTTTAGCCTTTTCGTTTTCGAATCGTACTTATCGAGTCATTTAACCCCAAATTCTTTTTGAACATGATTATATGAGGTACAATGTAACTATTGTGTAGAGTTTTAGGCTTGCATTTGTTGTTGGTTGCATTTAGGGAACGAAAAGGTCATTTTTGGCCTAATTTTGCCTTTTCGCTTCCAAATCGTACTTATCGAGTCATTTAACCCCAAATTATTTTTGAACATGATTATATGAGGTATAATGTAACTATTGTGTAGAGTTTTTAGGCTTGCATTTGTTATAGGTTGAATTTTGGGAACGAAAAGGGCATTTTAGGCCTATTTTTGCCTTTTCGCGTCCAATTCGTACTTATCGCTTCATTTAACTCCATTTTCTTTTTCAATATGATAATATAAGGTATAATATAACTAGTGTGTAGAGTTTTAAGCTTGCATTTGTTTTTGATTGAATTTCGGGAAGGTATATGTCATTTTTAGAACTACTAACTACGGTAAATGATTGAATTCTTATATTATGTGTTTATTCCTTGGTTGTTTTGCAAGGTTTATATGAATAACACACCACGTTTGAGGGCCTTCACCACAGACGAATTACATGAAGTCCGGGATAAGTTGGCGTCCCACATTTGTGATGATTGCTTATGATACATCTACTAGTTTGTATCAATTCTATGTACACTTTTTACATTATTAAATATATACATTTTTAAAGTTAATTATTACGTTCTAAAACTTGTCATATATTATTGCAATTTGATCGTTTTTTTTATGTCGAAGGGAGGTTTTGGGTGGGGGGTGGGGTAGGGGCCGCCATGGTGGGCCTGGGCTAGGCTATGGGGCTGGGTTGGGTCTTGGGGTGGTCAGCGAGAATGGGTGGAGGAGGTGGCGAGGGTGGGGTGGGGTGGGGGTGCGGGGAGTGAAGGGGGTGGGGCGGGGTGGGGGCGGGGGGTGGGGCGGGCGGGCGGGGGTGCGGGGGGTGGGCGGGTGTGGGGTGCGGTGGGGCGGGGTGGGGCTGGGGGTGGGGGGCGGGGGTGGGAGTGCGGGGGGGTGGGCAGGGGTGAGGGGGGGGCGGGGGTGGGGGTGAGGGGCGGGCGAGGGTGGGGGTCCGGGGGGGTGGCGGGGGTGGGGGGGTCTTTGGGGTAGGCGGGGTGGGGGTGGCGGGGGTGAGGGGGCGCGGGGGTGGCAAGGGTGGGGGTGCATGGGGGTGGCGGGGGTGGGGGGATTGGGGGCGCAGGGGGTGGGCAGGGGGTGGGGGGTCTTGGGGTGGGCGGGGGTGTCTTTGGGGCGCGGGGGGGGGGGCGCGGTGGTGGCGGGGTGGGGGGGTGCGGGGGCGCGGCGGGGGTAGGGGGGGGGGGCGGGGGGGGGGGCGGGGGGTCAAGATTTAATTTATTTTTTAAAAAAAAAAAAATTGAATGTGAAGGGTTGCGGTTTTAAGCTTAAACCGCGACCCTTCATTTAAAAAGGGCTGCGGTTTAGGCTTAAAACCGCAGCCCTTCATTTAAAGAAGGGATGCGGTTCAGGCAAAAAACGCAGCCCTTCAAGCTTAGAAGGGCTGCGTTTTTGGCCTGAACCGCAGCCCTTCGTTGTGAAGGGCTGCGGTTAAAATCCGCAGCCCTTCTTATCTATTGAAGGTAGGGGTGAAAGTTCGGTGTACGGTTTGGACTTGGGCCGAATCCAATCTGATCCGAACAAAATTTGGATTTCAATTTTCCAATCCGAATCCAAACCAATTAGAGTTTGAATCCGATCCAATCCAATCCGAATTTTCAAACTCGAGATTGGATCCGATCTGAAAATCCGTTTTTTTTAAAACTCTGTTTTTTTTATGAAATAATAGGTGACAAGCCGACAACAGTAGCAGCACAATAGATTTACAATTTACAAATTCATAATTCATTACAAACCCCATAGTCCATTAATAAACTAATATCAAACCATAGGCCATAATTATTACAACAGAACGTACGTAACTTAATACATGAGATTTAGTCCAACAACACACAACAGGTTCAGTTTAACAACAAATAATACAGCAGCAGCACTTAAGCACTGGGCTTTTTTAAAAAATAAATCAGTTAATCACTTAAGCCCAATCCAGAATTTAAATACTACAAGGCATATTACTATTTGGTTATATTGGATTTTTGGATCCAATTACCCTCAATCCAATCCGATCCGAAAATCCATTTTTTTTAAAAATCTCAATCCGAATCCAATCCAAACACAGTTCGAATCCGATCCGAATTACTAATTCAGATTGGATTGGAGTGGATTTCGGTTTTTATCCGAATAACTTTCACCCCTAATTGAAGGGCTGCTATGGAAAGGGCTGC
Organism: Beta corolliflora; assembly: GCA_947648045.1. Classification (NCBI taxonomy): domain Eukaryota; kingdom Viridiplantae; phylum Streptophyta; class Magnoliopsida; order Caryophyllales; family Amaranthaceae; genus Beta; species Beta corolliflora. Next base: position 1,814,371 of record CANSZD010003457.1, on the reverse strand, counting down.
TGGCCAAAAACGCAGCCCTTAGGGCTGTTTTGACCGCAACCCTTCCTTATTTTTCCACTAGTGTTTATTTCTTCTTCCTCAATTGAATCTGCATCTTTCTCTTTTGGTCGTACCAAGCCAATCTCAAAGTCATCAACCTGTTTGCTTGGATTAAAGTTGTCAGATTTATCAAAGATTATGTGGACACTTTCTTCAACACACATAGTTCTTTTATTGAAAACTCTATAGGCCTTACTATGTGATAAATATCCTAAGAATATTGCTTCATCACTCCTAGCATCAAATTTTCCAAGATTATCTTTCCCATTGTTATGAACAAAACATTTGCAACCAAATGTTCTGAAATGAGTAATATTGGGTTTCTTTCCAAAATAAAGCTCATAAGGAGTTTTGTTAATTATAGGTCTCATCATGGCACGATTTATTATGTGACGGGCGATGCTGACCTCTCGCCCAAAAGTTCCTTGGAAGTTCACTAGCAATTAGCATGGTCCTAGCCATTTCTTCCAAAGTTCTATTTTTCCTTTCTACAACCCCATTTTGTTGTGGTGTCCTAGGGGCAGAAAAATTATGATCTAGGCCATGGTTTCTGCTTAAGTCATCAAATTTATAATTTTCAAATTCTTTACCATGATCGGATCTAATATGCATTAATTTGTGACCACTCAAATTTTGAACTCTTTTAGCAAAGACAATGAACTCATCATAAGTCTCATCCTTACTAGAGAGAAAAATAACCCAAGTATACCTAGAGTAGTCATCAACAATAACTAACACATACCTCTTTCCACTTCTACTTTGAATTCTCATGGGGCCACACAAATCCATATGAATTAATTCTAAAGGTTTTGTGGTGCTCACAACAGTTTTAGATTTGAAAGAGCATCTAATATGCTTTCCTTTGGCACATGCATCACAAACTTGATTAATATGAAATTTTATAGATGGTAATCCCAAAACCAGATCTTTTGATCGAAGTTTGTCAAGTAATGAAAAGCTAGCATGTCCTAGACGCTTATGCCATAAGAGTGGATCATCTTCAATAACACTAAGGCATGTCAAATTGTTTTTAGGAACAAGATCAAGATCCACAATATATGTGTTCCATTTCCTTGTTCCTTCCAAGATGACACTCTTAGAGTTAATGTTAATGATCAAGCATTTTTCACTATTAAATTTAACAACATTTCCCTTGTCACAGAATTGGGAAATACTTAACAGATTATGCTTTAAACCTTCAACTAAAAATACATTATCAATGGAATGTGATGGTGACTTACACTAGTACAAAATTGTCAATTTGCGTCGGACCTGGGACCACTATCTGCGTCGGACATTGATCCGACGGCACAGGTCTCGTCGCAGATGATAGAGACATGATCTGCGTCGGATAAGGGTCCGACGCAGTTGAGGAGCTATTTGCGTCGGACAGGGCTCGCGGTGCGACGCACATGACTCCAAACCATCCCACCAGCAACACACATTAAGCCTAAGCCTAGTCTACCATTTGCGTCGCACGTTGGACCATGTGCGACGCAGATCAAGCATTTTTTTTTTAAAAAAAAGGAATTTGCGTCGGATTATAACCAACATCCGACGCAAATGGCAGATTATACATAAAAAAATAAAACAAAACAAACCCAGCAACAAGCACGAAATTCACATACGAAATTCAATAGTTCTGCACATACGCAAATCGCAGATTATTAAAATATGATTCTTTATTCTTTACAAATCAGAAAACATGAATGTAAATCTAAAATGATAATCTTAACAAATCCTACAAAATAAAATGGAATTAAACAAACTTAAACAATGAAAATCTACAATTCTCTACATCCTAAATTTGTTAGATGGAAATAGAAAGCTTGGCCAGTAATTTCTTCTCTTCCTCTCCCAGATCTGCAAAAACAATAAATTTCATTTTTGATAGGTTCTATTTTTTTATTTCAAAAATAAACTTAAATATGGCAAAATTACCTGCAAATTAGATGAAATAGAAAATTCGTCCGAAAAATCACGCAAAATTGCAGTCATCAAGATCAGTGACATAGAGAGAATAACTCGAACGAGGAGAGAGAAAATGAGTGCAGATCCATCATGAAATTGACATGAACTTCGAGACTTTGAAATGACGAGAGGTTTACCTGAAGTGATGACGGATTATACCAGAAGATTTGAGATCATTAGGAAGTTACAGAAGATGCGAAGATCCTATTTAAGATTCGAAATTCTGAGGAGAGAGAAAACACCCAAAAAAAATGGCGAAAAAGAGGAAATCTGTTGCGACGAACCTCGATGAGATGGATCGAACCATGTATACATCTTTTTGTAGCGTATACCCAAGCCATGAACCATCATAAACTCTCTTTTCAAGCCGGAGAAACTCTCATTTCAAGCCATGAACCATCACTTTTTGCTTTTGATTTCTTTTTTGTTGTTTTAATTTGCCAGATTTGTGTTTTTTGAGGGTTTTGTGGTGTTTTCTGATTTGGGTTTTTGTTAATTTTTGAAGATATTTTGTGGTTATGATGTTTTGAGTGATGAGAGTTCCATTTGAGGATGAATTTTTCCTTGTTTGATTGTTGTTTGAGTGAGTGAGAGAGAAGGGGTGGGAGAGCGGCGATTTGGTAATGCATGAGGTGGGAATGGAGTTAGGGTTTGGGGAAATGCGGGGAGTGCGGTTTTAAAAAGTGATGGCTATTTCAGCTATCTGCGTCGCGTGTCGTGGAGGTGCGACGCACATGACTTAATGATCATCTGCATCGCGTGTCATGGCCATCCGACGCATATGACTTAGTCATTATTATTCTAGACGAAAACTCTTTGCGTCGCATCCCCCAAGCATACGACGCAAATCATGGGATCCAGCCATCTGCGTCGCACAATAGCTGTGTTTGACGCAAATTATGTTCATCATCTGCGTCGCGTTCTCAACCCCGTGAGACGCAAATGACCCCACCACCCATCTGCTGCCATTTTGTGTGTCGCACGTTCTTTAATGTGCGACGCAAATAGGCTATTTACGTCAGTCCTTCTAGCGTGCGACGCACATAGACTGACGCAAATTTGCATTTTTCTACTAGTGTTACCAACCTTACCCATGGCAACTAAATTACCTTTCTTATTGTCACCAAAAGTCACACTTCCACCTTCATAGGTTGAGAGTGAGAGAAACTTAGATTTGTCTCCTGTCATATGCTTAGAACAACCACTATTAAGATATCAAGTGTTGTTCCCTCTCACTCCAACCTGCAAAAATCAACTAGTTGTTAGTTGTAGGAACCCCTTGTTTTGTGGGTTCCTGTTCTTGACTAGCACTTGTTTTGGCAACCCATTTCATGTTGCACAATTTCACATTTTTGCCAATCATTCCAGTTCTTAGTTGACATTGAGTTATGTACTGACCTAGTTTACCACAGTACATGCATATTTTATCACTAGGTAGGTCAACATATTTCTTCGGCTTGTTCCTCTTCTTGTAGTTTTCAAAACCAAGGCATTCTTTTCTTTTAGTCTGTGGTCTTTCAAGCCACGTAGGAACAGCCATCACTTTGCCTCTGTTCCTTGCAACAACCAGTTCCTTCTTGAGATTACAGATTTGTTCCTTTAAACCATTTTTCTCTTTATTCAAATTTTCGATCTCAGATCTGTAACCTTTCAAAGGAATTGATCTAATATCAAAGGAACTTAGAACAGGGACAAATTCCTTTAAGTGTGAAATTTCTAAATTGATTAGATAATTTTCATTCTTCACACTCTCATATGATTCCTTGATTTTTAAATTTTTATCAAATAAATCAAAGAACCTAGTTTCAACATCCGTTCTCATTTTCTTAAGCCATTCTATATGTTCTTTACAAACTTTAACAACTTGTTCAGTTTGCTCACGTTTTTCACGTTCATCTCTACATTCAAGAATTGCATCATAAATAAGATCATAAATTTCAGGCCTAGTTTTGCCATCTAAGTCTGATTCAAGTCCATGTTGGCTTACCTCAACATTTTCTCCATCTTCTTTTTCGTCAGTGTTTGCCATGAGGCATAGATTTGCAATTTCCTCAGTTTGTTGTTCTTCTTCCTCTTCAGTCTCTGAATCTCCCCAAGCTGCTATCATAGCCTTTCGAACGTTCGCTTTAGAGAAAGGTGCTTTGGATTCCTTGTTCCTTTCAGCGAAGCGTTTCTTGTTCCTTTCTTTGGTCTTATCATTTTCCCAAAGTGGACATTCCTTGATGAAGTGATCTGTACTACCACATTTATGACAAGCAGCTTTGTTAGAAAACTTTTTAGTTTTACCTTTGAAGTTCCCATTCTTCATGTTCCTATACATCTTTCGAAATTTTCGAACCATGAGTGTTGCTTCCTCTTCTTCTGAGTCAAAGTCATCTTCATCATCTGCTTTGAGGGCAATGGATTTTGACTTAGAGCTTTCACCATACTCAGTATCAAGGTGAAGCTCATGAGTCATAAGTGATCCAACAAGCTGTTCCAAGTTGAACTTAGTGAAGTCTTTTGTTTCTTGTAAAGCAGTGACCTTAGCCATCCATCTATCCTTAGGAAGACTCCTAAGAACTTTTCGAACCTGTTCTTCTGATGAAATAAACTTACCAAGAGAAGCTAACTCATTAATAATGTTAGTAAAACGAGTAAACATCTCATGTATGCTTTCCTTAGTCTTCATGGAGAACAGTTCATATTGATTCATTAGTAAATTAATTTTAGATCTCTTGACTTCATTAGTTCCTTCATGGGTTACTTCTAGTAAATCCCATATTTTCTTTGCAGATTTGCATCCCATGATCCTATTGTGTTTATGGGGTCCAAGTCCACAATGCAACAGTTTAACAGCCATTGCATTTACTTCCACTTTTTCGAAATCCGCTTTGTCATATTCAGAGAAGGGTTTAGGAATTACCTCATTTTTGTCATTAGTAGTTGTGACCTCAAAATCAACAACCTCAATGACTCTCCATACCTGGTAGGTTTCGGCCTTGATGAATATCTCCATTCTGTTCTTCCTATAGGAATAAAACTTTCCATTGAACATGGGAGGCCTTTACGTAGAGTAACCTTCCTCAAGTTTCTCGGTGGTATTCATTGTTCCTTGGATCTTTTTCTCAATAGGGTTTCCTCTCTTTCGTGAGTTCTAGCTCTGATACCAATTGTTATTTCACTAGGAACAATACAAGAGGGGGGGTGAATTGTATGCGTAGAAATAAACGTAACTTTTTGCGGAATTTTAAACTTGAACAAAGAAACAAGCTAAAGGAACACAAGGGATTTTTACGAGGAAAAACTTCTTGGGCCCAACAAGAAGAAACAACCTCGACCACTAGGGATTTTAAGCTCAACTCTTTCACTAATTAGGCCAAACAACTTTGTTACAACCTAATTCTACTCATGGGCCATACCTTGAGTTCCTAAACTCAAGTTCCTGAACAACTGTTCCCTTAACAATTGTTCCTCTCAACTTCACTTGAAGTTTTCTCACTTTAACTCGCTTCACTCAAAGCTTCTCTCTTACAGAACTTCACTCAAAGTCCCCTTACCCCAAAAACCAAAATACAATTGATCAAAATAAACTCAGTGGAATTAGAGTAAGAAGGCAGGAACAAATGGCTTTTATGAGAGAATGAAGGCACTGACACTTTACTTAGTTAAACTCACTAATTTCCCTTGGTTAGACACAAATTGAAACTTAATTAGACATTAGTATTTATAGTGGCAATAACTTAGAACGTGGGATTAAAACATGTGTTAGTGGTAAAATCATTATCCCATGATGTTCCTAATCCGGAGGAACACGTTCCTCAATCAACCCATGATCTCCATGATCACTGTTAAACGTGGGAGAGAATTGAGTTACTGCTCCCTTAATTTTAGCAACCACTTAAAGCATTATTTCGAAAATCTGATTTAATTAAAAAGCATTTTAATTATTAAAACCAAAATAAAATCCTTTTACCAAAAATATTATCTTTAAAATATTTTCCATAAAAAAAGAAAAGGATATTTATCTTTTATAAAAATAAAATCTTTCTTTAAAAAGATTTTCCTTAAAATCAGATTTTTCCTTAAATAAAACGGTTACCTAGAATCTAGGCATAAATTACTCAACAGACATAATTAAACCGTTGTAATGCTCCATCCTAAGTCTAGTTCCTTTTAATAGTTAGTTCCTGTAACTTATTAGTTATGTGTCAGCTCGTCTGTTCCTTTCAAAGGAACAAACGTTCATTCTCATTCTAAATTGCCATAGTTCCTTACCATTCTTACTCGTTCCTTTACGATGGAACTAGAAACAAAAAGCCTCGCTTTAGTCTTCTTGCTCCAATGCTGCTCCAGTACCAAATTAGGAAACATCTTCACTTAGTCTTTAAAATCCAAACTTGATTTCTTCCTTGACTTAGTATTCTCTTTGTTCCTTTTATTGATACCTTGAAATTCATTCACTTAAACAACTTGTTAGTCCAATACTTAGTTTGCATATTTGTTCCTTTGTCATCATCAAAACTAGGGTTCAACAACGCAGATGATTAAAACCTAATTTGAATCCAACAATGTGCGTTGGACTTCACTTAGGGTGCGACGCTGATAGTGAAAGCCCAATTGTAAAGTGTGCGCGCTTCCTTTTTATTTACTCAGGGTTATAAACCCTACCAACTTATTCCTTCCTCAATCCTAACACAGCCATCACTCCCCTCTATCTCCCCCTCTCTCTCCTCTCTTTCCTTCAAATATTGAATTCATCTCAATTATTGCCGCCGTAAATTAAATTCATCGGGATTTCGTGGTTGTTTCTTATCGGTTTACGTTGGTGTTTGTCGCGGTGTTTCGTTCTTTCATCTCACTCCCAGATCTGGTGAGTGTGAATTTTTTTTGGCTTTCATTTGAGTTTTTATGATGTCGGTTTGCTTTGATTTTTTGTTATCTTGATTTGGGTTTTTTTGCAGTTTTTGTATCTGTTTATTTTGGGTTTTTCCAGTTTATTTTGGCCAAAATCTGGGTAACTTCCATCGACCTTTTGTGCAGGACGATGGTGTAAAGCAAACAGCACGACATATGTACAACTCTCTTCGAGAGTGTCTTCCTGTTGGATTTTGCTTCGAGAGTGGATTCCGTGAAGACTAGCCTCAGCATCATCATCTTCTTGTTATTTTTTCCTTAGACTTTCGAATAACTCACCAATTAATACTATTTCCCTTTTTATTATCTTGCATTGATACTTTGATAGTGTTGAAGTGCCGTCATCAAACATCAAAATTCTAAAGAAATCGGAGGCTTCTCAATTTGCATCCAACAAGATACTAGTGGGTATACTCTGCACTTTTCTTTTCTTTTTTTTAGTTTTGTGAATGTTTATTTAATGTCAAGGCACATGCGTAATCCATCATGATCTGCTGCAGTGTTGGCATTCTTCATCAACATCATCCGTAAAAAAGAAAACTCTTGGCTGATGCAGAGGAACCTTAAATCAAAATGACGTGAAGGATGAACTATAAAGATGATGTTTGATTGTTTAATTTTAATTTTAATTTAAGCAAATATGTATACAAGTTGTAATTGAAGCAATAAATGGAACGAGTATAATTGTTGTGAAGAATCTGCAAAGGAAGTTGGATGGTTGATGTTTGATTTTTTTTAATAAAAATTGCCTGATTTGCGTCGCACATAGCTATTCATGCGACACAGATTCCTTTTTTTTTTTTAAATAAAAAATTTCTGATTTACGTCGCACCTAACTCAAGATTCGACGCAGATTTCTTTTTTTAAAATAAAAAATGCTTGAATTGCGTCGCACATAGTTGAACATGCGACGCAAATGGCTCAAAATCTGCGTCGAGTCCTGATACGACGTAAATAATCTCTCTTTAATTTGCGTCGAGGCCTGTGCCGTCGGACCCATGTCCGACGCAAATGGGTGTCTCGCATCCGACGTAAATCGTCGATTCTGTACTAGTGAATTTTAGTGTCTTTAATTTCATAATTATGATATGGTGATCGAATAGTGTATTATCCCAATTCGTGGTTTTGTTCAAAGCACAAAGAAGAACTTATATTTGATATTGAACTTTTTTTTAAGAAAAACTACTATACAGAGCATTTTTATTTTTTAGATTCCTGTTATTGGGGTTTGAAAGAAGGGCGGATGTCATTCCCATATCTATCAAGGTATCCAAAAAATTACGCATATGATATTGAAACAGTAAGTGACTGCCCAAAATTAAGTAATCAACTTATGAGTAATGCAATAATATATAAAATGGTGAGCATCTTAGGATAGTAAACTAAGGCATTCTCTTAGGTTTTGAAGTCGGGATTTACCCTGTTCTTTGTTGTGTCCCCCAGTGTAGGAAGGCCATAGTGAATGACATATTCAAAATGACCCTAAAGTTTGGGATGAGCCAAGAAAATTTAGGGCTGAGAGATTTGAAAATATTGAAGGTAATAAGAATTGGATATAAGTTCATGGCCTTTAAATCTAGAAGAAGAGCTTGTTCAGATGAGCTTGTTCAATATCTTCTGTAATTGTAAATACAAGGTATCCTCTCCTGATGGTGTCTTCCAAGATGTTGACCAGATCCCTCACGTTTGTAATCTTCTTGTCAACTAGAAGCAACTGCAATAACAATTCAATATTGGATTAAAAAAAATGAATCCAAATCACAAAATAATGTGGCAGATGTAAGACAACTCTGGTATTACTAGCACTCGTGAAGTGCACTACAGGCCTTGCGATTCCCGTACTCCACTGTCATTTTCTTAGCATCAATCACAAAGTAAGGTGAAATATAACCACTATCAAACTGCATCCCTTCAACAACATATAAACTATTCTCCGCACTTTTTCCATCATCAAGAGTCACAACACCTTTCCTTCCAACTTTTCTCATTGCTTCAACAATCATATTACTGACTTCATAGTTGTTGTCAGCACTGACAGCTGCTACATCAGCTAGTTCACTGTCTTCAACCTACAAAATCAGTACATACTTGCAGTAACTACACATCCAAAGCTGCTCGTATATTTAAGAAAAATAAAATGCATCATGATATTACCTCTTTGGACATTGAATTAAGCTCAGATACTAGAGCTTTTATGAGCTAACTCACTGTCATGAGGATACCATGTTGCCTCTTATTCTTGTGAAGAGCATTTATGAATTGGTATTCTTTGTCGGTTTTGAGTACTCTTGTTCTTGTGAAGAGAATTTATGAATTGGTATTCTTTGTTTGTTTTGAGTACGCACTAAAAGTAGTAGCAATTAGGTGTGTTAAGGTTTTATTTTAATACCGCAAGTGTATGGTGTCGTAGCACATACGGGTTGAACTCAGGGAGGTACAAGATTAACCACTACTTGATTTTAGATTACAAAATAGTTACACAATCCAGAAATGAGGAATAATCTATAAACTAAAGGCTAAACTAATGACAAAATATGGCAAACTATATGAATATGATAATTAAAAACACTAAGATTAAGTATCACCACTACTATGAATTGATCAAACCATAACTCGCTTCCAAATTATTCAATTATAACTTAGGTAAGAATGACATTCCCTTATGAATTAGCAATAAAGCACAGCTGCGAACCGAAACTAAATCCCAAATCATCCATCAATACCCAAAGCTCACTTTCATGATAGCAAAAGGCCTAACTAACATGTATGTCTCCTATTTTCATGGCTTATATACACAATTAGAAGCATTAAGAGCCAATGTCAATTAAATCCTAATTCGAATTCTCACCTATTTTCATGGGAGAATTTAAATCAATGACAAGACTATCGGAATTAAGACCCAACTTTCGTTGATGAACTTAATTAATAAAAGGAAAAATTGATTATAATAATCCAACCTTTGGGCCGTTTGCTCAAAATAATCCAACCTTTTGATTATTATTTAATAATCCAACCTTTTATCCCAATCCGCTCATAATGCACCGTTAGACCGGTAACCTGTTGGAATGATTTTTTTTTCTCCTTTAATCTCCCTCCCTTTGTTTCTCCCTCCCTCCCTCCTCTGCCTCACCGTCATGAAGAACCACCCTACCCCCACCCCCGCTCCACGATTCCCACCCCACCCCCCCCCCCCACCCCACCCCACCCCCACTCCCCGCTCCACGATCCCCACTTGCGAACAACCTCACCCCCTGCGAACAACCTCTACCCCACCCCCCCACCCCTTTACGAACAACCCCCACCCCCACCCCTTTGCGCACAACCTCGCCCCCCACCCCCACCCATTTGCGAACAACCCCTTCCCCACTCCCAACCCCCGTGAACAATCCCTTCCCCACCCCTCACCCCCTTCGAATAACCAATTTCGTCCTTGACACAACAAAAAAATTCAAAACCATCGTCAATTCATCACCACCATCATCAATATAATTCATCACCACCATCTAAAACCCATCATCAACAACGCGAATTCATTAGGGGTGGGGAAGTTAATTCGCAATGCAAGGGGTGGGGTGGGGGGGAGGGTTGTTCACAAGGGGATGGGGGTTGTTCGGCCGGGGGTGATATGAGGGGATGAAGGTGGTGGAAGAGAGGAGATAGGGGGCGTGGAGTGGAAGGAGTGAGAGTGATGGAATTGTTTGCGGGGAGGGCGGGGCGAGGAGAGGGGTGGTCCACGAGGTGAGGTTGTTCCCGGGGGGTGGAGGAGGCGGGGGTTCTTGGCGAGGGTGGGGAGTTCTTGGCAGAGGGTGGGGATTTTTGGTGAGGTATGGGAGGAAGGGGGAGAGAGTAATCAGAGAAGAAAAAGAAAAAAATGGTAAAAAAACAAAAAAAAAATTAATTAAATTACAACGAATCAGAGCAAGACACGTGTGCAATTAACCCATTCTCCTGGTCATCCACCTATTTCAACAGGTCACGATGCATTATGAGCGGATTGGGATAAAAGGTTGGATTATTAAATAATAATCAAAAGGTTGGATTATTTTGAGCGAACGGCCCAAAGGTTGGATTATTTTGAGCGAACGGCCCAAAGGTTGGATTATTAGAATCAATTTTTCCTTAATAAAATAACAATTTAGCAAACAAACATACGATCCTAATCTCTACTCCAACTTTCGTTGATAATAAAAGTTAGGGCTAAAGTAAGATGCGAAATTGACTACAAATACAATCTTGTCAAACCCTAAGCATATAATTCAATAACATGGGAATTAGAGCAACAAAATTTACATGATCAATCCATAATAGGGCTCAACTTAATCCTAGTTAGAAATACTACTCACTAATCATGGCAATAAGAACAATAAGCATAATTGAGTACATAATTAAATAGATCAAAGAGAGAGAAAAGAGTAAAACTTATTAAGATTACTTGAATCGTAGAGGAATTCCAAAGTACTTGATCAAATTAATCTTCAAACTCCAAGTTTTTGCATAGAAACTGAAATCTAGGGCTAGAACTCTAATAATAACGTGCATGAAAACTGAATAGAAAATAACATCCACAATTTAGATTTTTCGAAAACTCACTAAAAAAAAAAGCGAGAAAATAACACAAGGAAAATCGATGCCCGCGTCCACCGCGATCTGCGGTGAGCACCGCGAGGCGCGCCCAACGCCGCGAGTCGCGCCCCTGACCGCGAGTTGCGGTAAGCTCTCGGCATTCCATTGCGAGCTACTGCCAGCGCCGCGACTCGTGGTAGAACCGATGTCTCTTTTCTTCCTTGGACTCTTCAAGTAAGGCTTCCAAACCAATTAGACCTTGTAGAAAGCCCAATTACATTCATCTTGGACCTAGCATTAAATCCATGGTGCCATTAAACCTCTAAATGAGCCACAAATGCATACTCCTCTCATAATTTGACATTTCTCCTCAATTCCTATCACTTAGGCACAAATCTACTCAAATCCATCCAAATCACAACATAATATTCCTCAAAATGTGCCAAAATAAGAGTAAAATGCGGACTTAACAAGGTGAACTTTAGTCTGCATATACTAGCACTTTTCGTTATTTGCAAAAATGTGATGCAGTGGAGAAATGTCCTTGGAAAGTTATTTAACAGTCATTTTATGAGGGAAAGGGACCTGTCAAAATGATTTAATTAAAGAAAGGGAATGAGTATAAGTGCATTGGCTAGAACCTGATCAGCACTGAATTAGAGGCTGAGTTTAACGCCGTTAGTCATTAAGGGTAAGTCGATGTATTTTTTCAAACGTGAGGGGTATATGGTGAATTTGGAAAGTTGAAAGGGTATACGGTGCAAAAAAAAATTAGTCAGGGGTATATGGTGAAAAAACCGATTATTTTATTTTTCTCCTAGTTGGGCGTTCGTGGGTTACTGCTCATGAGGTGCTATCAATCACATAGCGAGTACAGTTATGGGAGAACAAAGTGTAGAAGAATTAAAGAACTTGAAATGCGAGTTACACCATCCTTTTTATACTTACTCACCCAGAATTAAATTCCCTTCACCTTGACAATGTATGACAATTTTAGACAAACCCCATTGAAGAGAAGTCGACCAGTTAGCTTCATAGCCATAATTTTTCACACATTCATCACTGCAGTAGCTTCATAATCATAGCCTCCTGGTAATTTTTCTTAATTTTTATTTTTCAAATTATAGTTTTAGTGTTACGAATTTCTCGATTTCCTTTAGCTTGGAATGAAAAAAATGTATGTTTAATTGTTTCTACAAATTAGTTTGTTGATTCAACTTGAGAAGTATCTGATTTATTCATGCAACCACGGTACTTTCTCTCATTCTCTCCCTTCCTGTTTTGTTTTTTGTTCTTAGAAGTTTTGACTTGAGACATTACGTTCACGACAATTCTAACAATTGTTCGTGTCATGATAATCATGTAGTTTATTAATGTCCTTTACGTTGAACTAAATGATCTTTTAGACTCTAAAAGTGACAAAAAAAAAATTAAAAAAAAATTGAACTAATGACTACATTCTCATGCCTTAAGGGCCCAATTTAAAGTCAATTGAACAGGGCCCCCATCATGTTTGAACTGCCCCTGAGGATAGTGACATAATATAATAATGTACCTGCTTCAAATCTACTAGAAACCAGATCCACGCCTATGATCTTTGATGCACAAGAAACTTTGGCACCCTCAGCAGCCTAAAAACATATAACAATCATATCAGTGAAGTTCAATCAGAAAATTGTATTATTAATCTGCATCATTCTTTCTTCAATTAATATTGTAAAGCCTGACAGTTTGTTGTATGGTTTGAGGTGGAAAAAGAGGGAGTGGAGCACCCATTATCTCAACCAGTATCTATGAGGGATTTTGTGAAGAAAAATGGTCAACATCCTATTAGTGACTCAAATGGACAAGCTTCTAATAGGCCGCAACTGTCAGATCGTGAGGTTAGAATGAACCACCTATTACATAGTTAAATAATACTCATATGCTCAAAATTTAGAAAAATTCTAAAACTTACAATTCTGACATGAATCTGGAATTCCTAAATTATGAACAGAAGACATTTTTTTTATGAACAGAAAACAATTTTGCTATAGTTATTGTTATTTCAACTCCATTTTTTGTTTTAATTTCTAAATTTAGTGTTTTTAAACTATTACAATGTTTAAATTTTTTGGTGAACAATGAACCAAATGGAGGAGATCAAATGTAGATATCTCACTTCTTAGATGACACACTTGTCAAACAAGGTATCATTCTCTCACTTCTCTCATAACTAGACATAAGTGCATGTTCTTTCCTTGCAGTTACTTTGTACTTGTTGATATTTCTAAGTGTGTCATTTCCAACAGTTGTTAAGTTTGAGATTACATATTAAATTTGAAACTAGCTGCCAATGATTAATTCATGCACTCAACGTTTTGAATACCTTCTGTATCAAACCAAATTTCTCCATTGTGATTGAAAAATGCTTGTGTACTGCTAGCCTACTACTACTACATGGTAATGATATATATTCAACTTCTTGCTTTCAGTCCTATAAAGTTGTATGTCTTGCTCTCTTTATTGTTAATGTAATTAGACCATTATAATGGACTCAATTTTAACTCACCTTAATATATTTTCCACTATTTTTTCTATATATCTCCACTCTTACTCCGTCGCTATTTATTGTTATGTCAACTCCATTTTCGATTTTAATTGCTAAATTTAGTGTTTTCTAACTATTTACAGTGGTTGAATCATATTAGGTGAACAATGAGCCAATGGAGGAGATCAAGCGTAGATGTCTCACTATATACGCTATTGGTGGTTGGATCTAGCTAGCTATTTATTGTAATATGGTGCTTGTAGTCAGTATTTAGAAGGAAATTAGGGATGTATATGCTAGAAATATTTTGTGTTACAGTAAACAATTATTTAGTTTGGTTTGATTTAATACATTTTCTTGATATTAATTAATAAGATTTTAGTCATGATTGTGGTACTCTTATAAATTTATTAGTTAGAGAAATTTCAATACAAACATGACAACTATTTTGAGCTTCTATAGCGACTTTTAATCTTTTGTCACAAATATATAATACTAGCTTGGGGTAGTTGCAATAGCTTTTGTTGATGGGCGTTGCAATAGCTTTTGTTAATGGGCGTTGCAATAGCCTACCCGTCGCATAATCTACATGAAACCAATGACTCACACAGCTGTTGCATATAAGATTGGTCTAGAGCAACAGTTGATCAAGTCGTTGCATTAGGTTCCAAAAGTCGTTGCACTAGGCCTATTGCAACGCCTCGAAATGCGACGGTTTAAAACCGTTGCAATAGGTCTAATGCAACGACTTTTGGGCCTATTGCAACGGTTTTCATGTGTTGCCTTTGCCCTTTAATGTAGTAGTGACATGCCCCCTCATGTATCTCCCTTAATATGTAGTCTCCATCCTCAAGAGTGACACACTTTAGCAAGGGGTGAGTATAGGATTTCTTGTACAAGTTCCTGTCGTGCCAGGTGAACCACTTAGCCCTTGCCTGAACCTTCTCAGCTTCCTTGTTGTCTAGGGGGAGCTCCTCATCTCTCAAGTACTTAATCATTTTTTCCATCCATGTAGAAGTCCTGCCTAAGACGAGAGTTTGTTTGGCATTGATGCTAGGCTGATGGATGACTTCCCACATGATGATCCTTGGGCTGAGCCCATCAGATGAGCTCGCCATTCGAGCGAGGGCGTCAGCCTGCTGATTTTCTGACCGAGGTACATGTAAGATCTAAAATTCTTGTAGGTTATTGACCACCTCTTTGGTTTTAGATCTATACATCCTCATGTTATCCTCCTTGGCCTCAAATTCTCCCGATACTTGGCCGACTATCAGCTGTGAATCAGACTTGGCTGAGACTGACTTAGCTCCTGAGGCGATGCATATTTGTAGCCCTAGAATCAGTGCCTCATACTCAGCTTCGTTGTTGGAAGCCAAAAAATTAAACATAATGTCATACTCTAACTTGTCACCAATAGGGGGTATTATGACCAGCTCTGCTCCGCTTCCCATTTTAGTAGAAGAGCCGTCGACTTGAAGCCCCCATGTTGCTGAACCCTCTTCCTCAGTAAGTCCGGAAGTACACTCTGAGATGAAGTCTGCAAGGGCTTGGGCTTAATTTCCCTACGAGGTTCATACTCGAGGCCGAAGTTGGCCAGTTGATCGGCCTAATCCGTCATGCGACTGGAGTGATTGCAATTTTCAATGACCTTTCGAAGAGGTTGTCCGGTTAGGACCTTGATAGGATGTGCTTGAAAGTAGGGCTTCAGCTTTCGACTAGCCATAACTAAGGCGTAAACCATCTTTTTAATATGGCTGTACTTGCTTTCTGCCCCTCGAAAAGCATGGCTGATGAAGTACACCGGATGTTGGCCATCTTCTCGATCAGCCTCAAGTACGGAACTTAGTGCGTATTCGGACACCGCCAGATAGACGTACAATGTTTCCCCTGAGAGGGGGGAGATGAGCTTGGGAAGGGTGGAAAGGTGTTTCTTGAGTTGCTGAAATGCTTTTTCAGCGTCTTCATCCCAATCAAATTCTTTTCGCTTGAGTGCGCGAAAGAAGGTAAGGCTCTTGTCGGCTGACCGGGATAAGAAGCACCCGAGGGCCACCAGACAACCAGTGCGGCGTTGGACTTCATTCTCGGACGTTCTTAGGAGACCTCATGTCCAACACCGCTTACACTTTGTCTGGGTTGGCTTCAATTCCTCTTTCGTCGACCAAGAAGCCAAGGCATTTCCCTCCCTTCACTCCAAAAACACACTTTTTGGGGTTAAGCATCATCCGATATCGACGGAGGGCAGACAAGGTTTCCCTTAAGTCAATTGCGTGATCTGTTGCTTGCTTGCTTTTGACGATCATATCGTCAACATACACTTCTATGTTGCGGCCTAGTTGGCCTTGGAAGATATTGTTCACTGTGCGTTGATAGGTGGCACCCGCATTTTTTAGCCCGAAGGGCATCATCTTGTAGCAGTAGACCCCTTGGCTGGTAATGAAGGCAGTGTGTGGCCTATCATTCTCAGTCATGGGTCTTTGATGGTACCCCGCATTGGCATCCATGAAACTAAGAAGCGCATGCCCCGCTGTTGAGTCCACCAATCTGTCTATCTTGGGGAGGGGATGGTTGTCTTTTGGACATGCTTTGTTTAAGTCCGTAAAATCCACACACATCCTCCATGCTCCACTAGACTTCTTGACGAGCACCACGTTGGCCAACTATTCTGTGTATTGTCATTTTTCAATGAATCCCGCTTCTAAGAGCTTCTTTACTTCCGTTGCTGCGGCCGCGTTTCTCTCTGGGCCTTGGTGCCTCAACTTTTGTTTTACTGGACGGTATCCCTCTTTGATGTTCAATTCATGGCACATGAAATTAGGGTCTAACCCAGGCATGTCTGTTGCCTCATAGGCGAAAACATCCTTGTACTCCCTCAATACCAGGATGATTTCCTCCCTCGGTGCTTGATCTATTGTCCGTCTTACCCTCACTCGGTGGCCAAGTTCTTCATCAAGGGTGACCTCCTCATCCTCTTCAACTGGTTGAGGGCGGTCGTCGCATTTCGGGTTCTCTGAAATGTAGATGCTGAGGTAGTCTAGGGGTGTCTCTTCTTCACTCCTCTTTCTCTTCTTGGGTGGTGTTCCACCTTTAGATGAGGTGGTGCCATTTTTCAAGCTATTGACATAGCATTCTCTTGCTGATTGCTGATCCCCATGGATTTTGCCGACTTCCCCCTCATATGTCTCATATTGCATCAAGAGTTGATACACCGAGATCGCGGCTTTGACCTTGTTCAGCGTAGGATGACCCACGATTGCGTTGTATGGCAATGGGACGTCCACTACCAAGAAGTCAACTGGTAGGCTTCTTCCTTTGCCTTTTTCGCCGAGTCGCACTGGGAGCTTGATAGTGCCGACGGGATGAACTGAGCTGCCCCCGAAGCCTATCAGTGGCTGATGGATCGGGGTTGTATCATTCTCTTGATACTTGAGTTTTTTGGGGCAATCCAAGGTAATGATGTCTGCGGAGGATCCGCTATCAATTAGGATCCTCTTAACTCTCGAGTTTACTGTCTTCATCTCAATCACCAAGGGGTCGTCATGGGGTGTCTGAATGCGCCGAGTTGCTTCTCCGAAGGTCATTACGGGGCAGCTTGCCTGGATACCTTCAACCTTTAACACTTGGTGCTTCAGCTCTTGGAGGTGGGATTTACGGGAACGGCCGGTCAGGCTCCTGAAGTAAATCCACTCGATATAACACCGATGTACCCTTCAGTGTCATCACTGTTAGCTCGATCTTCTTTCCTTTTGTCTTTGTCATCAGGATTTTTGAGGTACCTGTTAAGCTTCCCTTGGTCGGCTAGATTGTCCAAGGCCTTCTTCAATTCTCATCAATCACGGGTGGTGTGACCGCACTCCTTGTGGTACTCACACCATAATCGCTTGTCCCGTCGAGTGTTGGATGTCTTAATGGGAGGTGGCCTAGGTAACACTGACTTCTCTTTGAGATCTAAGTAAATCTCCCTTTGGTTCCTGTTAAATCGAGAATCCTCCCTATTAGTGGAAGGCCGGTTAGGCTGAGGGTTGGATCGAGGAGCCTTGGTCTGATCTCGACTGTTATGGTGATCCGCAAGGCCCTTATCATCCTTCCTCTTCCTTGAGTTGTCGTTGCTCGGCTTACAAATGTCAGAGGCTTGTATAAACTTTTGTGCCCGGGTCATGGCTTCCGTGAACGTAGCGACTTCGTTTTCCGCCAAGGACCAACGGAACTTGCCCGGGAAGAGCCCGGACATAAGCGCGGTGAATGCTACCCCATCTTGGAGGTCTGACACTCTTTGTGACTCTTCGTTGAACCTCTTGATATAGTCGCTTAGACTCTCATTGTTCTCTTGCCTGACCGACATCAAATGGATGCTAGTCTTCTTGTGTCTCCTTTCCGCAATGAAGTGTTGAAGGAAGAGTGCCTCTAACACTGAGAAGTTAGTGATAATTCTGGGAGATAACTCTGAGAACCAGCTAAGCGCCAACCCTTTGAGTGTGGTTAGGAAGTAGTGACACCATTCCGCCTCGCAACCCGTTTGCACACTCATTTGCGCTTTGTAAGAGGCCATGTGGTCAGCCGGGTCCGTCGAACCTGCATATTGCTCGATAAGGGGCACTTTTACTTTGCCTGGGTTAGGGGTGTCCATAATTTCTTTGCTGAAGGGGGTCATGAAGTTCAGGACACCTCTATTGACCATTTGGAGGTCCCCACGTTTGCGTGGTTGAGATGAGGCCGAGTTCCATTCATCCTCCCAGCGCCTGGGCGAGTGAGGAGGGGGTCTCTCTCGCCCTCGGCGAGGAGAGTGGGGCTGACCGGGTTCACGATCGTGTCTTGATGGGGCCGTCCTAGAAGCTTCTTTCCTATTTAGGATTTCCCGGGCATCCATTTGCCCCTTACGGAGTCGGTTCTCTTCGATTGTCTGACGAGCATCCTCTCGCCCACGTTACGTCCGGCGAGTCTTTGTTCTGAACGATGGGGTCTATGGGCTGACTGAGGGAGTCTCTGAGCTGACTGAGGGGGTCTTCGCTCTCTCGGTTGTTCATGCCTCCGAGCCGAGGGCTGAGGGGGTCCAGCGGCATTTGATCTTAGCATTCGAGAGGCTCCTTCCCTCGCCTCCCCCTTAGGCTGAGGCTGGGGTTGTGGTTGTCCCCCATTTTGAAGAGTAGCTAACATGGCCCTTAGGTTCCGTTCAATGTTTTGGTTCAGCTGGTCCGCTATCCTCTGGAGTTCAGCAGGCAGAGGTGGTGGTCCAGCAGGCTGAGGCTGGGGCCCATGCTCTGGCTGAGGCGTGAGGCTCTCATCCTCATTAGGGTCGAGTGTCTCGACGGTAAGTGTGCGACGAGAGGGTGGATTAGGTTCTGGCTGAGGAGCTTTATGGTTTCGGCAAATCGGTGCCATTTCAGCTCTCGGTTGTGGCTTGAGATTGTTGTTTCCCCACAGACGGCGCCAAACTGTTTATGTCAAGAAACTTTAAGTAATGATGAAGGGGATGTCAACTGAATGCTGAGAGGGTACGAGAGCTCCGATGGGTCTTAACGCCGGTAAACCTGCAAAGCACACTGAAAAACTACCCCGGTGGTTTTTTCGGGAACGCCCCTTCGACGCTCAAGTCAGTAATCGAGGTAGAGAGAGAAAGCAGTAATTGTAGAGAGAGATGCTCTAGCTTTTTAGGTGAGAATTGAATACCTTTTGACTGATGGGACAAGTACTATTTATAGTGGTTGTGAATTCTAATAAATTAGGGTATTTAGGTCAACTCCAGCTGGTGGAGGATTGATGGCCCTAGAAGTAGGGGTATTTTAGTAATTTTGCTGGAAATGGGCTGGTCCATGAAATGGGCCCAAACACCATACATTGTCGAAACCATCACTAATCTAGGTTTGTCAAATGTGTTACACAAGGAAATTATATAGCAATCGATTTGAACAATAATGTTGGCTTGGAAGAAGATAACTTCGGTGATACTGCTTCAAGTTTTAGGCTTCTTCGACAACATGGCTATAATATTTCACAAGGCAGTGTAATTCTCCTTGTGAACTTGAAATTAAATTTTATAAACAACTCGTGTTCTGTGTGATACATCATATGCTCATATGATGGTGTCATATTATGAGGACTTTGACCTGTCAATGACCACGATCATATATGCGTGGACAACAACTGATTATTACAAATGACAGTAATCTTATTAAAAAACCATTTATACATTACCAACAACACCGTTTATGGTAATCTATAATCCAGTTCCACCGACCACCTTCAACTAATTGTGTTACTTTATTTCTTTTACTAAGGTAATTAAATAACAAGACCTAAAACTTCGCTTCTCAGATATCTTTGCTGATTTTATTGGTGAGATTGGTCTTCTGAAGGAAAGAATGGACTCAAAGATTGACCCTAGAGGAGTCCTTGAGCCATTTGAGGCTTCTCATTTAGCTGTAGACGGCGAAGAGATATTGGAGAAAGCTAAGGCTATTTCGTCCTTATATCTCATAGACAGTTACCTGGACATGGATGACAAACTTGCCAAAAAAGTGTCTTCTACTTTTAGGATTCCATGCCATAGGAAAGTACAGTGGTTTCATGTCAAACAACAAATTCATGCTTACGAACAAGAAGATAACAAAAATGTGATCTTGCTTGAGTTGGCAAAGCTAAATTTCAACATCGTACAATCCATGCATCTAGAAGATCTTAAAGAATTGTCGAGGTGAGGATTTATCTTGTTTTATGCATTTTGATTCTCATTTTTCTCAGGGAAATTGCTAATGGTAGGCTCTGATTCTTGAATACCGATGGTAGATTCAACTTTTTTTCCTTCCATTGCTAGGCCTGAGTTTTCGTAATTTACCCAAATGTAGCATTAATTAGGCTTAAACGTTAATTTCATGTTTAGTTTTAATACTTCTGTTAAGTTTTGCCTAACCCCTACTAACCATGATTTATTTAGGTCTAGAATTTTAACTAACTAACAAAATTTTTTCCCTCCAATTCTAATTTCACTTTCCCTCCTGCCTAACCTCCGGCCCCTTCATATTATGAAATGTGTTGCCTTGTGACTGTCACTGGCCTTCCTTGTTCATTTTTTTTTAAAAAAAAAAATTCCATGGCATATTCATCTTGTGTAATTTTTCTCCCTTGTGTATGCATTATATATTTAAGAAGTCAAAGAATAGTGAATCTTTCACTTTATTAGAAAAAGCAAATGAAAAGTACGCATACTAGTAACATATATAGTATACCAAGATATGTGAGGATTCATTATAAAGATTAATATTGACCTACTCTTTGACCTAAATAAATCATGCTTAGTAGGGCTTAGGTAAAACTTAACAGAAGTCTTAATATTAAACATGAAATTAACGTTTAAGCCTCATTAATGCTACATTTGGGTAAATTAGGAAATTGAGGCCTCTAACAATGGGAAGAAAAAAAAGTTGAATCTACCATTGGGAATCCTCAAAAATAAGAGCCTAGCAGTGGGAATTTCCTTTTTTTTCTAATCCTAAGCTATGTTGTAACATTGATTTATCTTCATTGCATTGTGAGGTGGTGGAAAAATCTTGGGCTTATAGAGAATATTAGCTTTACAAGAGATAGATTAGTTGAAAGTTTCTTGTGGACAGTTGGAGTCGCTTGCGAACCGCAACATGGACTTCTCAGAAAATGCCTGACAAAGGTTGTAAGTTGTAACTTTTGTACTAGTTCTTGATGATACTTATGATATATATGGCTCTCTGGACGAGCTCGTGTGCTTCACCAGAATTGTGGAGAGGTTGGTTTTAAATGTATTATTCATCAGTACAGGATAACCTAAATTAGACACACAAATTTGAATTATTAGACGGTCAGAAGAATTCATAGTGAGACCAATAATGCATATATAAGCTAGTTTAGTTGGTATAATCTTGTCTGAATGATACTCAAATATAAAACCGAATCTTGTCTGTTAGAGTGCCCTCTACGACTCTCTACACTACGAAAAGAAAATAGGATAGTGAGACCATTATATTTATCGATGATATACTAATAATATTTGTTAAATACCTATTCTGAAAAATTATAAATCCATAAGGTAACTTCTAATGAACTCCTACAAGGTTATCTTTGTATGTATTATCTTTCCTATAATCTCTATTATACTACTATAAGGGAAGGGGGATCTATGGTATCCCCCCTATAAATGTACTTAATTGCCTATTAGTAAATCAACTACTACAAAAAAAAATACAAAGTCAAGCTCAAATGTAGCATTTAAAAAATTAACTTAAATTTTGAAAGCAATCAAGTTATAATTGAGCCACCAAAAAAAGAAACACTAACTATAAAATTTTATACATTTATGTTGAAAAAAGTAAACAATAATATTACATCAATTAAATATCTTATCAATTAATTCACAAACACAATCAAGTATTACATCAAAACGGAAAATGTAACCAATCAACAATGTGAAATGATTTATTTAATACAAAAGACTATGTTAATACAACATAAGAAATCCTAAATAAGTTCACTTAATATTCTTTTATCGTTCATCAAGTTTAATATTAAAAACCTAAAAAAAAGAATAAGTAAAAAATTTAATAAAAAGGGTTAAGTGATAGAGACTTAACCTACAAATTGTAGCAAAAAAAAAGCCTAGTGTTCAAATATTTACACCAGTTTATTTATGTCCAAATAGGCTACAATTTATGTTTGAAAAGATAAAAAAATCAAGCACACATCGCGTGCATAATTTGCTAGTATAACTGTATATGTAGGGGTTTTGGGTAGCCTGTATGAAATCTTTATCCACGAATCCAACATTGTTAATTACTATCTCTGTCCCTAAAAATAGTCAAATTTCCTTTTAAGATAATATTGGTCTTCACTAGGGCTGTTCAAAAATATCAGATACGAGTGATTCGATCCGTGATCCGGTCGATCCTATCCGAAATTTCGGATATTTGATCCGAATTTTTGCATTTCGGATTTTTCAGATCGGATATCCGAAATGTTTCGGATCGGATTCAGATCGGATAAAGTGATAAGTTTTTAAATGAAAATTCTGGAAACTTGTTAAACAAACTTAGGGGTCAAAGTTTATAACATCTCATCCCAGAGACCCAGACCCAAACCGCACCACTAATCCCTTCTCTAGTCCCCAACAGGCGACCTCATCACAGCCCCCGCCGCACGGCGGCACTGCCTTTGGCCTTTCGACTCTTCACAGCGACGGCCAAGTTTCATATCTTCATCTTCAACTCCTCAGCACCAGCGATCGAGCACTATGCACGGCATCACCTTCCTCTTCATTCAACACTGTTAGCACTTCACTACACCGCCGGCTCATCCCTTCGTCGAGCACCGACCACCACCAACCCACCGGCGACCGCCAAAGAAAAACGAGTCCAGTAGTCCACCCATCTCTCCTCTGCCTTCCTCTTCTTCAATTTTTGGTTTAATTAAAATTTGAGGAACTAAGTAATAAACTAGTCCGCCCCACCAACTCATGCTTGTAATTTGTTATCAGATCCAGAGTAAGTAGTAATTTTTAGCCAAAAATAAAAGAGCCTAGGATGTTATATCGATGGTGGTATGTTGGAATTTGGATGAATAATGATTCATGGATGTATGGTGGTTGACCCAAGAATGGGCCTTTGAAAAATTAAAGAATGAACAGGATATATGGCAGATTGCAGAAGCCAAAAATTTTCCCAAAATATCTTGGATCTGAAACGAGTAAAATTGAGCATATGAAAATTTCGGATATCCAGTTATCCGATCCGAAATTTCGGATCGGATTCGGATCACTATTTTGCCGATCCATATTTTCGGATATCCGAAATTTCGGATCGGATCGGATATCCGAAATGAACAACCCTAGTCTTCACAAACCACATCCTTCTCTACTTATCTTGTACTCGAAATACAAAACGACAAACATATATACTCACTTAAACAGTAAAGGGATGGACTATCTCCTAGTCTCATGCAGTACTTATGATTTATAGATCAAAGGCTAAGAATGTGGATTTAGTTGTTAATCTGTTTACTCTCTCACTTGGTTTATAAACTAAGTATAATGCATTATATCTCAGATGGGATTATCAAGAAGTTGATCAACTTCCAGAGTGCATGAAGATCTGTTTTCAGGCACTTGTAACAACTACAAGTGAAATTGCTGATGATATTCAGAAAGAAAAAGGGTGGAATGATGACATCTCACATTTCTTAAGAATGGCCGTAAGTTTTCTACTTTAATTTCATCTACTACATATAGGATCTAGATTCATATAATTAAGTTGTCTTAGTTTGAGGTTTTTGTATTCAGTGGGCAGATTTTTGCAAAGCATTATTAATGGAAGCTCGGTGGTACAAAAAGTGCTACGTACCATCACTGCAAGATTATCTGAAATCGGCATGGATTAGTTCCTCAGGTCCTTTGCTCTCCCTTATATCTCTTCTTTGTACAGCAGATGGAAATTCAGAGGAACTCGAGGATAAGTGGGAAGACAGTGAAGATCTTATAATTTACACGTCGCTGATATTGAATAATCAGGGTACTTCTGCTGTAAGTATACACCTGAACTACACCTAAACCTCTTGTTTTGCACACATGATGGAAATGTCCCCACTCGGAGTAAAGGGAGAGATTTACATGATGTACATTATGTATTGAAAATTGTGAAAAAACAAATGTTGTAACTAAATTTGGACGACAGGAGTAAACATTTTATTATAAGTTGTGCAAACTAATTTATGTTACAAAATTAAGAATAGACTAATAGTTAGATTAGGGTTTTTCCTCTTTCAAAAAGGCAAAACTTGAGAAAATTGGCAAGGCCCAATTTCATAAAAGTTTTGAATTTTAACAATAGAAAAAAAACGAGTTGGCTATCCTTGACCTCAGGATCTTTCAGTTTATGTTCAGTGTTTAACTCGTGTATTATCCTTTTTTAGTTTTAATTCAAAAATCTTAACTTATTATCCTTTTCCTCGGTAAACAGGTAGAATTTGAGAGAGGTGACCCACATTCATCCATATTGTGTTACATGGCAGAAGCTAGTGTAACGGAGGAGATAGCTAGAGAGCATATGAAAAACATTATAAATAGTGCTTGGAGTAAAATTAACATGGAGTTATTGAGTGCATCAATACAAGAGCAAAAATTTGTGAATCTTGTTATTAACACTGCACGAGTATGCCACTTCATATACCAAAAGGGAGATGGTTTTAGTGTTCAAGATGGTGATACTAAGAAGAAGATCAAACGTTTACTCATTGAACCAATTCAACTTTGAGACTAAAATTTCACGAACCACCATATTCTCTCGTAAATATATTCAACAGCGTAATATATTCAAGGGTGTTCATTTCCCATAGTCTTCAATCACCTTCGTCCTACATGGTTCTAACAAATTATTTCGGACGAATTGCAACAACGGATAGTGAATTATTATACTCCCTCGTCTCTTTCCTTACTTGCTAAATTTTTCATAAATAAATGTCTCAAATTACTTGCTATATTTCCTTCTTTGGCAGGTGGACATGATATTATTAATTATTTTTACCTATTTTGTGATCCATTTTGTCATTTACTTATGTATCTCTATCCGTTTTGCCTTTCTTTCTGTCTTCTACTAATAAAGTTATCGTCCCCAATATCCCACATGCACCTTCTATAATATTGCACCAAAATGAAATGTAGCAAGTAAAAGAAATTAAGACAAAGGGAGTAGTAAAAGTTAATGGGAAAATATATATGTGTTATCTAAAAGTTTATCTCTCAAAAAGTCCCCTCAACTTGAAAACCCTAACTACCTCGTAGCCGCACAGAGCAGGTCGCTGGTGCCAAGCCTGAGCACACGCTGCTCAACCGGGCGCTGGCGACCTGCTCCACCACCGCAACCACTGCTGATTTCGACGCCTTGAGTCGTAACCCCAGTGGTGTAGTTCCTTGTGTTTTTGTTTCCTTCCTGTTGTAGTTTGTGTAGCGTCGGTTTGCCGCTAATCTTCAAGCCTGTCGCCGCATTTCGCGTAGCGTCGCCGGTTTTCGCTTCAGTTCTTTGCCGTCAACCTTCAGGTCGGTTGTCCCTTCCCCATCCCCGTCCCTGAGTCCTTCTATTACGTGTCTCCCTCCTCTGTCTGTCGCCGGATTTCTCTTCAAGCATATCCGGTGGCGACGACTGTTCACCCCCCTGCGTTGTCTCCTTCCCCTGTCTGTGGTCACACCCATAACATTGGGACATATCATTTTCCCGTGCCTGCGACATACAAACTATGTATTTATGTAAATCCAATGAAACGTAAACCACATGAAACTTGTTTGCCCATATTGACTGGTCGTCAAAGCAACTAAGGGGAGGATTTCAAATGAAGATATTTGATTCTCTTGCCTATATAAGCCGGCAGTATTTCAGCTTTAAGTTGTATTACAAAAATATCTTTCTTAGCACAACAAACACCTATTTCTCCATACTAGTGAGTGAACATGAATAGCGCAAAAGCATGTGAGATGAAATGCCAGCCATATAGCGTAACACATGAACGACGAAGTGCTAAGTATAAGCCAAACATCTGGAGCTATGATTTTGTACAGTCTCTTACAAGTGAATTTACAGTGAGACAATACTTTTCTATCTATTTAATTTTTATTATTAAATAATCATATGTTTTTAATATGGGCTTTGTATTAATCTCCACTTTTTTTTGGGCCCCACTGGGGACCCATGGTAAGATGAAGGGCCCTGCCAGATCAGAACCTCTCATAGGTTAACCCTGCTCGGGTTTGCGGGTAGACACTTTGAGAGTGGGGGATGGTAAGGGGAATCCCTGTCCCAAAGTGCCCCTAGTGGGAATCGAACCCCGAGCCTTGTGGTTGGAAGGTTCTTTCCTTACCACTAGGCCAAACTTAGCTTATAGTTATAAGTTATAACCATATTTTTTTTATACAGAAAGCAACTTACAAAGAACGAGTTGAAAAGCTGAAAAACGAGATTGTTCATATCTTCACTAAAGAACCGGGGTTTTTGAAGCCATGCATTGTCGAAACCATCACTAATCTAGGTTTGTCAAATGTGTTACACAAGGAAATTATGGATGCCCTTGAATCGATAGCTATCGATTTGAACAATAATGTTGGTTTGGAAGAAGATAACTTCAGTGATATTGCTTCAAGTTTTAGGCTTCTTCGACAACATGGCTATAATATTTCACAGGGTAGTGTAATTCTCCTTGTGAACTTGAAATTAAATTTTATAAACAACTCGTGTTCTGTGTGATACATCATATGCTCATATGATGGTGTCATATTATGAGGACTTTGACCTGTCAATGACCACGATCATATATGCGTGGACAACAACTGCATTTGTTTCGATATTGAATAAGAGGGTACCTGATATTACAGGGCAGGCATGTATAATAGTCCTTGAACCTCGCCGGTAAGATGTGCCTGCAAGATGAACTCCAAACATGGGGTGGGGTCCCCATGGCGGAGCCTCCGACGCTCAAGTCAGTACCCAAAGATGGATAAATATCATAGAGAAAGTAGGGTAATTTGTAGAGACTAGAGAGTGGAGAGAGTTCCTTTTACCTTGACCCTTAGTTGGGCATTTATAATGGTGACTTGTTAGGTTAAACGGAGTAAATGAGCCGCTTAGGGCCTATGGGCCATATAACGAGTTATTCCTAATAGAGGAATGGTCATACTCATATTGGGTCGGTATATTATTGTTAAAGTAATGGGGAATATAGAACGCTCTATTTGGCGTCATTATTATTCCCATACAACTAGCCCCACATGTTTAAGTTCAATTGGAGATTGAACTTGAGCTGGATGCTTTATAATTTAGCTATAGAATGTGCCTAGAGACTTTATATCATATTACAATCTCGTCAATTAGTGTTACAAAGATAATGTGGAGTTTGTTCCGTTGCACTTGGTTTCTTTTTGAGTCACAAGTTGCTAATCGGTCAACTGACAGTACATGGTGCCGAGCTTGTACCGTTGCACTTGCTACTTTTCGAATCACAAGTTGCTAATCGGTCAGCTGACAATACATGGATGCTTGTCAGAAGTTGACAGATTACTTTTAGCTTGAAAGAAAAGAATGTAGTTAAACAATTAACAACTAGGTCACTTTGTTAACTTTACATTTCTATGATCATTTTGAGCAATTAATACTCAAACGTTTTTCTAATGATTTATACTCGCTAGCCCCCACTCTTGAGTTGTGTCAGCTTAAGAGTGACATCAATATTTTTTTCATGAGGTAACATTTGTATGAGTTTATATGACTTTATCCAGCTATTATGACATTCTTACTAGCCCCTTACTCTTAAGTTGAGTTTGAGTCGGCTTAAGAGTACGTAGTATGGTCTGACATTCATAAAATTTGATATGGATATGAGAAATAAAGTCATTTAATGCATATGTTTTGTGTATGTATGCTCTTTTAATGAAATAAAGTCATGTTCATTGGGTAGTTTGTGCCAATTTTAGACCTCTACTTATGCCCAATTTAAATTTGGCCACTTCAATGCATTGAACAATAATTTATAAGACAAAGCTTGAGCAATGCAGACAATTTCATAATGAGACATAAGTTGTGCTCACATAAATGATATAGGAAGAAGGACTTAGCTCTGCTCCTCTAATGGGAGAAGTTGAGTCTGTGATCTGCCTTATTGAAATACATAAGCCATACTCGAGCTCAAATAAAGAGCATAGCTTCAAGAAATCATGAGCTTGATAATATCTCTTGTTCTGCATTTGGAGGTCTGCATGTATACAAGACAAGTGTGCTCGGCTAAGGTTTGCATGCACCATCCTCTGTGAATGTCTGTGGAATTTCAGACAAATAATTTGTATATTATGCTTCTCACTCAACGGCGGATTAATATATGACTGAGCGCTAGTGTTTGCTTCTACTTAACAGTAGATCCACTTAGGTCGTAGACTGTTAACAAAGATAGTCAATTTGAGGATTGCTTCTCTTTTAACGGTAGATCCACTTAGGTCGTAGACCGTTAACAGAGATAGTCAATTTGAGATTTGCTTTTCTTTTAGGGGCAGATCCACTTAGGTCGTAGACCGCTAATAGAGATAGTCAATTTGAGATTTGCTTCTCTTTTAGCGCGAGATCCACTTAGGTCGTAGACCGCTAATAGAGATAGTTAATTTGGGGCCTGTTCTCTCTAACGAGCATCCACTTAGGTCGTAGACCGATAAGAGAGATAGTCATGGCTGTTGTGGTACTTCTTGCTTCTCCCAGACAGTTAGTCGTTCACGCACATATCGTTAGTAGAGATGACCATATTGTTCTAATAGAGATCTCTGAAATATCAAGAAGATGTCCACTTATTAAAATAAGTGGCTTTTCCCGTTGGTGCTAGACTTCTTTCAAATATTTTGTTTGAGCAATAAGAGTGCGCTATCAGCAGCTTATTTTTCATCTGATGGAGTGAAAAAATCAGGTCTGGTGCCTTGTGACCTTGATAGAAGAGATCTTCAGATTCACATAATATGCATATTTGCATCTATTGATAAAATTTCGGAACTTGCATATTCAGAGTAGTTATTGTATGGAGGCCTCATTCTTCATTGAGAGTAATGTGGCGACACGGCTCAAACAATGACAATCACTTGATGATACATCTGCTTAAATAAAGAGCTTCACGTGTGTGCAAATGGAAGCTTTAAGTCCAACCTCCTTATCCGATGACTAACTCTTGATCTTACCACTTTGACTCTGTTGTTGGATGTCCCCAATATACTCAGTTCAGCATGATTTGCCCAAATAAAGAGCATTATAGTCTGTGAGCTGGAATGTATGTACCAATAATGAAGCTTGCTCATGTTTGATTAGAGTGCCGTCATTAGCAGTGGAGTGCCATGAGAAAAGTTTGTGCTAGATTTAAGTTCAGATTATATGAAACTAGCCATTGCTTGTTCTTGAATTCAAAAGAGAAGATATGGATGTGTAGGAGGTGCATCAACACATTGGCATAATAACTCTACTGTACAGAATTTGTGAGTCAACTCTCAAAATGAAGTCTCCAATAAGGTGTTCAAGCCAATATTTCCCTCCACTTGATTCTTGTCCACACATAAGGTCTCGTTTAGAGAGAAGTTGGGCAGATAACCCAATTAGTTGGAGTTTCCGCCTCAGCAAGGGTAATTAATAAGTGTGTATTTGCTTATGAGAGTACAACAATCATGATCACATAATGATAGCATTGAAGAGCTGTAAAACTCAATGAAACATTTTATCAAGTGCTCAGAGTACACAACATTAGCTCAATAAGGGGGGAAAAGGAGCATCTAACATTCTGACTTCAATGAGGCATTCTGCCAAATACTTTGAGAGCATTACTGACATGTGCTTGTGTACATCACATTGGTAATTAACTTAAGCCCAAATTCAGATAATGATCACCATCAAAGCATGTAACACACAATCACTAGGGGAAAAAAAGGAAGGGCTGCGCTGGAAGGGCTGCGTTTTTTTAAAAACGCAGCCCTTCTTAGATGAAGGGTCTGCGGTTTTAAAGGAAACCGCAGCCCTTTTTATGAAGGGGTCCGGTTAACAAGAAATCGCAGCCCTTCATACAGTATGAAGGGCTGCGGTTTTGAGGCTAACCGCAGCCCTATTAGTGAAGGACTGCGATTATCCCAAAAACCGCAGCCCTTCATAAACGAAGGGCTGCGGTTTTTAAAAAAACGCAGCCCATCATAAACGAAGGGCTGCGGTTTTTAAAAAACGCAGCCCATCATAAACGAAGGGCTGCGGTTTTTAAAAAACGCAGCCCTTCACGTCCATTTTTTTTTAATATGCATTTTGCGCGCATACACAGTGCCCCCATTTCAATTTCCCTCCCTTAGCCAAATTCACGAGTGAACTTCCCCTATTTTATACATTTCTCACCACCAGCGTGAAACCCTATCTCCACCACCAGTGCGTCACCACCACTCATTTCACGCACCACCAGCGCGCACCGCCACGACGACGCACCAACTGCATTGACGCCACCACCAGTGCCCTGCCCTCCACTGCATTGACGCCACCACCACGCACATCTGCACCACCTTGCGCACCACCTTACGCTCCTGCTTCTCTTCTCTCCTCCACTACTGCATTGTTTGTGGATCATCCCTTCTCTCACTCTCTTTCGGTAAATCCCCTCTCACTCTCTCTCCTCTTTTACATTTCTCTAATTTTTGTTTAATTTCGTTGGATTTTGAAATCAACTTCTATTTTTTGTTGTAAAATGTGCTTGTATTAGGCTGAATATGTGATTGTAGGGGGGTGGGGGAGGGGCTGAGGGAGGGTGGGCGGAGGTGGTGGGGAGGGGGCGGGGGGTGGGGAGGGTTGTGGATCTTGCGGCTAGGGGGTGGGGGAGGGCGATAGGGTGGGGGAGGGTTGGGGAGGCTGGACAGGGGGTAGGGGAGAGGGGGCAATGGGTGGGGAGGGCGGGCAATGGGTGGGGGGAGGGCTGTCAGGGGGGGGGGGGGCCGGGGATCTTTGGGCGGGGGGGTGGGGAGGAGCTGTGGATGCCGGCCGAGGGGTGGGGAGGGCGTAGGGGGGGGGGGGAGGGTTGGGGAGGCCGGGACGGAGGGTTGGGGAGGACCGGGGGGGGAGGGGGTGGGGGAGGGCTTAAGTATAATGTAACTATTGTGGAGATTTTTAGGCTTCCATCTCGTTGTTGGTTGAATTTCGGAAACGAAAATTAAAGGTCATTTTACGCTACATGGCAATGAGGGCAGTGGGGGCGATAGTGGCGGTGGTGGTGAGGCTGCTGTAAATGTGGAGAGTCGTCACACATGGCAATCGAAAGCCCATCTGGTGCTCTCCGCATTTATAACAGTTTCAACTCCGCCGCTACCAGCTGATGGGCATTCCATTGCCATGTGACCTGATTCTCGGGTCATTTTAGGCCTATTTTCGCCTTTCGTGTCCAATTCGTACCAGCTGATGGGAATTTCGGAGGGTTTGTGTAGTGTATGTATATTTCTTGATATGAGATTGTATGAAAACGCAATGTAATTTAGCTATGAAATCTATAAGTTGTTTGAATCGTCATCATATGCCTAGATACCCGTTCAAGACTTACTCATTAGGAGTAAATCTTGAATAGTCCCCGGTTTGGGACTGTTCTTGGACGTTTGATCTCACTTAGGTGGTGAATGTGTGTCTTCTTTTCAATTCTGAGGAAATTCTTGGCTTATCGTTTCTCTACATTGTTCTCTTGGTACATATGTAGATAAGCAATTATCTATATATGTGTACTTGGAGAACTGTAGGGAAATGCTGCCGGATTTTCCTTAGAATTGAAAAGTTGGCATATATTCACTAGTGAGATTAGACGTCCAAGGATGGGTTAGGTTGGAGTGATAAGGACCTTCGGCTGCATGCATACAATTGAACATGTCACTATCTTAGATTGTTCTATACGTGTGTGATTTGAATATTTGAGTGTATGTGCTTAAATAATGATTGATGCATTATAATGAATGGTTGTGTTTAATTATTAGAGGTCTTCTTGAATGAGATGGATCGTACTTGGATGTATGGTAGTCGTGAATCGATTGAGTTTGTGAAAGGGGTCTCGGAATTCTGTACAACTGCATTACAATATCAAACATCCTCTGGAGCAGTCAACTTTTATTGTCCTTGTTTCGATTGTAGAAATGTGAACAAGGTTAGTAGTATACATGTGGTTAGGGAGCATGTCTTTCGTCGTGGGTTTAGGCCTCAATACCACGTATGGGTTTGGCATGGTGAGCAGGGGAAGTATATAGGAAGCTCTAGAGTAATGAACGATGTATGTGAAGAAAAGAAGGATTTAGAGAATTGGGATGATGAGTTCGGGGATGAGAATTGGGATGATGAGTTTGCAGATGATGATAGGGATCGGGTAGACGAGATGACACACGAGGTTGAAGATCAGTCGTGTAAACGACCTCGTATTTTTGAGTCTATGTCTGAGGCTGCTGAAAAGCCGTTGTATCCAGGTTGTACAAAGTACACCAAACTTTCCGCGGTGATAACACTGTTCAACATTAAGTCGAAAGCTAGTTGGACGGACTCTAGTTTCACATCGTTGTTGGAAGTTTTAGCTAATATGCTCCCTGATGGAAATGAACTGCCAAAGTCGTACTATTATGCGAAGAAACTGATGTGTCCTTTCGGTTTAGAGTACGAGCGGATACATGCTTGTCCTAACGATTGTGTGCTTTATTTTAATGAGTATGATCATTTACATGAGTGTCCACGTTGTGGATTGTCGAGGTACAAGCGTGAAGGAGCTGGAGGTAGTGAAGGACCACCAGCTAAGGTGTTGTGGTATCTACCTATAATACCTAGATTTAAGCGCATGTTCTCAATTAAAGGAGATGCGAAGAATTTGAGGTGGCGTGCAGATCGTAGGAAGAAAGACGGTGCCGCTTCAAGCATCCTGATTCGCCCGAGTGGAAAAGTATCAACAGGGGTGCATAAGGCATTTGGTAATGAGGATAGGAATCCGAGGCTTGGATTATGTACGGATGGCATGAACCCTTTTGGCAATCTCGGTTCGCGAAGCATAGTACATGGCCGTAGTTTTAGTGGTTTATAACTTGCCTCCTTGGTTAGTGCATGAAACGCAAGTACATGATGCTGTCGCTTCTTATATCGGGGCCCAAACAACCTGGAAATGACATTGATGTATACCTCCAGCCGCTTGTTGAATATTTACAGAAGATGTGGAACGAAGGAGTGTTAGTATTTGATGCGTATGCTAATGAGATGTTCACTCTGCGTGCCATGATTTTTTGTACTATGAACGATTATCCAGCTTATGGGAACTTATCTGGGTATAAGACGAGAGGAAAACAACCCTGCCCGATTTGTGTAGATAACATGAAATCTACACACCTTAAGGGATGCAAACATGTGTATATGCGCACACGAAGGCTCCTCAGACGCGACCATCCCTATCGGTTTAAGAAGAAGGCATTCGATGGGACGATTGAAGAAGAAGTTGCTCATAGACCATTAACTGGTACTGAAGTTTATAATCAGGTGAAGGGCATTGAAACAATCTTTGGTAAACCTGCTAGTGAGGTTGATCGACCTACAGGATTATGGAAAAAGGAGTCCATTTTTTGGAAACTCCCATATTGGAAAGATCTAACGGTCAGACATTGTTTGGATGTCATGCACATAGAGAAGAATGTTTATGAAGCTATTCTTGCGACACTTATGAATATTCCGGGCAAGACAAAAGATGTTAAGTCGTCACGACTTTACTTGGAAAAACAGGGGCTTCGACCAGAGTTGTGGGCTCAGAAAAGGGACGGAAGGAAGAAGAAAGTAGTGGAGGAAAGGGTTGATGATGAAACTCATAAAAGTAAAATGAAGGTGGAGGATTCGGAGAAGAATTATTTGCCACCAGCTTGCTACACGATGTCGCGTACAGAGAAACGGATTTTTTGCGAGTCATTGTATGGCATTAAGGTCCCAACTGGCTACTCATCGAATATGAAACGATTTGTTACCTTAAATGGTGAGTTGAAGTTATCGAGTATGAAATCTCACGATTGTCATGTCATGATGCAAGTATTCTTACCGATTGCAATTCGTGGGATACTTCCAAAGCATGTGAGGCACACCATTACAGAACTTTGTTCATTTTTCCATACAATATGCAGTAAAGTCCTTGAACCGTCGACCCTCGATTCCTTGCAGGCCAGAGTAGTTGAAACTCTATGCAAATTTGAGATGTTTTTCCCCCCCGCATTCTTTGACATTATGGTCCATCTCATTGTCCATCTAGTTCGAGAAATTAAGCTGTGTGGTCCAGTGTTTTTGAGGTGGTGGTATCCTTTTGAGAGATATATGGGCACTTTGAAGGATAAAGTTCGGAATCCTGCACAACCAGAAGTTAGTATAATTCAAGGGGTTGTGGGTGAAGAGATCAGTAATTTTGTGGCTGAGTATTTTGCTAGTGTTGATCATGTTGGACTTCCGACATTCCGACACGAGGGCAGACTTGAGGGCAAGGGTACAATTGGTTCAAAATTGATCACACCTTCCGTAGA
Organism: Beta corolliflora; assembly: GCA_947648045.1. Classification (NCBI taxonomy): domain Eukaryota; kingdom Viridiplantae; phylum Streptophyta; class Magnoliopsida; order Caryophyllales; family Amaranthaceae; genus Beta; species Beta corolliflora. The sequence goes on along the minus strand of CANSZD010003457.1, from coordinate 1,779,326 downwards.
AAAGCGTAAACAAGCTCACTTATTTGTATTGCATCACGTAGCAGCTGTCCATCCTTATTTAAATGAACATATGGAGGAATTACGTGTTAGCAATCCTGGAAAAGGAGTTAGGGCATTGACGCAAATGCATAACAAGACTTTCATTGATTGGTTTCATAAACGAGTAGTGAATGATTTGGATGAAAGTGTTCCTGAAACAGTCAAGTGGTTAGCATTTGGTCCTCGTGAAGTTGTACGCTCTTATAAGGATTATGATATTAATGGGTATACATTTTGGACTGAACGTCAAGATCTGAAGTCAAAATCGCAACAAAATAGTGGTGTTTCACTTGTGGCGTCATCTACACAATACGCAAGCTCGAAGGATAAGTCGCATGTACATGCTGAAAGCAATTATTATGGGCGAATACAAGAAATATGGGAGCTGGACTACTGTACTTTTAATATTTGCCTCTTGTGTTGCAAGTGGGTTGACGATAATCGACATTGCGTAAGAAAAGATGATCCTTGCGGATTCACTCTTGTTGACCTTAGTCGTCTACGTGAAACTGAGGAGCCATTTGTAATTGCATCACAAGTTAAGCAAGTATTTTTTGTAACTGATCCTGCTGATAATAAGTGGTCAATTGTTGTACCTGGTAAAAGGAGTATCCTCGTTATTGGTGATGTTGATAATGAGGAAGAATATGATGCATTTGAGGACCTCCCCCCTTTTACCTATCCTGAAAATAGTGTGGAAGATGATGTGAATATGTCGGAGAACTATATGCGTGTAGATCACACGGAAGGGATACATGTACTTGAGGATCCTAAGAAACGGCGGAAGGTCAATAAATCATGAGACATAAACTCAGGTTTGTGTAATTTCTCCAATTTGTAACTATTATGTAGATTTTTAGGCTTATTTTTTGTTGTAGGTTGAATTTGGGGAACGAAAAGGTCATTTTAGGGCTACATGGCAATGATGGAGTGCAATGGGGGGGCAGTAGTGGTGGTGGTGGTGGGACTGTGTTACAAATGTGGAGAGTGAGGTCACATGGCAATGGAATGCTCTCCACATTTGTAACATTTCCCACTATCTCCGCCGCTACCAGCTGATGGGCATTCCATTGCCATGTGACCTGATTCTCGGGTCATTTTAGGCCAATTTTGGTCGATTCGCATCCGATTCGTACTAATCGAATTATTTAAACCCAAATTATTGTTGAACATGATTATATGAGGTATAATGTAACTATTGTGTAGAGTTTTAGGCTTGCATTTGTTGTTGGTTGCATGTTGGGAACGAAAAGGTCATTTTAGGCCTAGTTTTACCTTTTCGCGTCCAATTCGTACTTATCGCGTCATTTAACCCCAAATTCTTGTTGAACATGATTATATGAGGTATAATGTAACTATTGTGTACAGTTTTAGGCTTGCATTTGTTGTTGGTTGCATTTCGGGAACGAAAAGGTCATTTGAGGTCAAATTTTGCCTTTTCGCTTCCAAATCGTACTTATCGCGTCATTTAACCCCAAATTCTTGTTGAAAATGATTATATGAGGTATAATGTAACTATTGTGTACAGTTTTAGGCTTACATTTGTTGTTGGTTGCATTTCGGGAACGAAAAGGTCATTTTAGGCCTAGTTTTGCCTTTTCGCTTCCAAATCGTACTTATCGAGTCATTTAACCCCAAATTCTTTTTGAACATGATTACATGAGGTATAATGTAACTATTGTGTAGAGTTTTAGGCTTGCATTTGTTGTTGGTTGCATTTCGGGAACGAAAAAGGTCATTTTAGGCCTAGTTTTGCCTTTTCGCGTCCAATTCGTACTTATCGAGACATTTTATTTTATTTTTGGTGATCGAACTCCTAACTTATTAGTATGTAACCGTGTGCAAGGGGAAGGGTGTGCATGGGGGAGGGCCGGCAGCAGGTGGGGGGAGGGGAGGGGTGTGCGGGGGGGGGCGGCGGTGGGGGAGGGTCCAGGTGCGGGGGGAGGGTCGCGGCGGTGGGGGGGGGGGGGGGTGTGCGGGGGAGGGGAGGGGAGGCGGCGGGGGGGAGGGGAGGGGGTCGTGCGGTGGGGGGACATGTGCGGGGGCTTGGGAGGGCTCCGGCGGTGCGGCCCGGCCTCCCAAGCCCCCCGCACATGCCCCCCCCCCGCACGCCCCCTCCCCTCCCCCCACCGCCGCCCCTCCACACCCCCTCACCCGCACACCCCTCCCCCCCCCCCATCGCCAACCCTCCCCCGCACAAAAGGCCCTCCCCCACCGTTGCCCCCCCTCCCCTCCCCGCACACCCCCCCCTCCCCCGTACACCCCTCCCCCCCCCCCACCGCCGCGCCCTCCCCGCACACCCTCCCCTCCCCCCCGCCCCCGCACCGCTGCTCTTTGCACACGGAACCCCCCCTCCCCTGCTTGCCCCCCCCCCCACCTGCTGCCCCTCCCCTCCCCCACACTCCCCTCCCCTGCTGCCCCCTCCCTCCCCCCCGAACACCCCTCCCCCTGCCGCCCTCCCCCCGCCTTGCCCCCCGCACACAGAACCCCTCCCCCCCCCACCGCCCCCCCCCTCCCCGCTACCCCCCCCCCACCGCTTGCCCCTTGCACACGTAACCCCCCCTCCCCGCTGCCCCTCCCCTCCCCCACCGCTGCCCCTTTCACACGTAACCCTCCTCCCCCGCTGCCCCTCCCCTCCCCCCACCGCCGCCCCTTTCACACGAAACCCCCCTCCCCACACCCCACCCCCTTAGTGGCAATGTTAATTTTAATTTTTTGTTATATTAATGCATATATTTGTACAATTTCGGGAGATGACGGAGGTGCATACGGATAACAGCACGAGTGCTGCTGAACACACTACCGAGGATGAGTCTTTCGATGCGAGAAAGGAACGGGGTAAATTGGCTCGATCTCGCGGTGAAGAAATAAATGCACAAATGCCTAGGAAGTCATTGGCGACGAAAAAGAGAAAAGGAAGGGGACGTACAAAGTCACTAGGGAAACACACAAATATGACTTTGGAGTACGATAATATGGGTCAACCTTGTGGAAAGTGGCGTCAAAAGTATGGCATGCAAGTTGGCATTTGCATGCATAAACTCTCCATTCTGCACTCATGGAAAGAGGTGCCCGAGGGATTGAAGTGGTGTCTATGGGAAGATACTATGGTAAGCTTCACGTACAATAACGTTTAGTTTCTTAATTATTTAGTTAAATATATGTGTAATATTACTTATAGCATATAAATTACAACATTTGGGAAAACTAATTTGTGAACTGCGTTTTTTGTAGAATCAATTCAATATCGAAGATGATGAAGCCAAGAAGAATGTATTTCTATCCGCGGTTGCCCAGAGATTTAGAGATTTCAAGGTAAGTTAGTGTCTGGGTGGATCACTAAGCGGAGGAAAGTAGTAGGTACAAAGAAGAAGAACATCTACGGCGGAGAAACACAAGCCGATCCTGAGGCTTCACCGGATCCATCATCTGGACCATCCAAATTACCATTTCAAATAGGCAAAATTGGCCTCAACACTCTGAATTATAGCGCAGGTGCACCCAACACCACCAACTATGACTTATAGCCATAACACCACTAAGTATGGACCTGGGTGCAGTCCGTACCACAAATGAGGCCGGAGACTAGAATTCTCACCTCAAAATAACTCATATAATAAAACAAATGAGGCCGGAGACCTGGGGGAAAATGGAAAAAAATAATAGAATATTAAGATTATCCCGGCGCCGGTGAGAATTCTAGTCTCCGGCCTCATTTATGGTATGGACTGCACCCAGGTCCGTACTTAGTGGTGTTCTGGCTATAAGTCGTAGTTGGTGGTGTTAGGTGCACCTGCGCTATAGTTCAGAGTGTTGAGGCCAATTTTGCCTTTCAAATATGGAAAACTATCAAAACTGAAGAGTGGGAATCATTTGTTGCCAAAAAAACAACCCCAAAAGCTATTGTAAGAATATTTTATTAAGATTTAATACACTTAGATCCAGTATTATTGTATAACACCGTACCTAACCTTTGTTTATAATTGTGTGTTTTAGGCAAGTCGTGAGAAAAGTAGCGCGAGTGCAAAAGCTAGGAAGTATTATCATCATTTGGGTGCTCATTCGTACAATGAGGCGAGAGAGAAGTGGATGTTCGGCCATTACCCCACAATAGGGTCGACAACGGCAACGGGGACTAGCTCAACGACGACACAGTTGCACGGCCTCGGAACCAGATAGAGTCCTCGATTGGTGGTGTTCGATGCATGGGGTTGATGCAAAGGGAAAAAGAGTCTTGCCTGATCCCAAAACACAACAGATAGCCAACGCCATTGTAAGTACAGATTATATGGTTATATAAGGTATATATAATATAACTTTTGCACTCACGAGCATTTCTCTCTTATACTTATGTAGATTGGCTTGAAGGAAAAAGAGGCAACTGGTGAGTTCACTCCTAAAGGACACATTGATGCATTGCACGAAACTTTAGGAAAGGACCACAGTGGACGCGTAAGGGGCGTAGGAGGTGTCCGCCTCGGTTTGAGAAAGGTATATGGTGATCAATACACTACAGCGACAAAATCAAGTGTAAGTAGTGTGAATTCGGCAGCATCAGTAGATGTGGAGGGTATGAAAGCTGCAATTCGGGAAGAGCTAAGGGAGGAGATGACACATAACTTCAACGCCATTTGGAGCAAATGGGTTTACCGACTTTTGCTGCAATCAAGAAGGGTAGTGATATTACACCTAGCCAGCCGATCAGTGATCCACGAACATCTATTGATCAGATGATACCTTTACCTGATCCACCTGTAGTACCCGAGTTGAAGGTAATCACTTAATCCCTTTGCTTTGTTAAACAACTATTGTTCTTAAATGCATGAAATTCTTACTATATGTTGTTTCATAGACTAACTATAAATGGAGTTTTTTTTAAAGGAAGAGACACCATGTGAACTATTAGCTCGAGGAGATGGTTATGATAGTTTCATTCTCGTAGCTTATGGCCATGCACAACCCCCTAGTGACCGAGTACAATTGCATAACCAGTTAGTAAATGATAATCACTATGTGGTCACCCTCAATGAAATTGTGTCTGGTTTCGAAGAATTACCTCTTCCGCTGCCGAAGCCAGAAGTTGGTCTACAGTTACTGAATGATGCCCTTGGCAGTTATGTTCTATGGCCGCGTGCATTGGTGCGGTTTTCAGATGAGGTACAATGATTAACATACATATATATATACGTGCTTTCTTTTATAGTTCCTATGATAGTCAGTAATATCTTTACTTTTAACTAATTACTAGGTTTGGGGGAAGGGAGACTCACATGACAGGAAGGGAAAGAAGGCATGTTCACCTGATAAGAAAGCAAGTTTACGTGATGAAGGTGAACGAAATGTGGTGAAGGGAAATGTTTCTAGGACAAAGAATCCACTTATTATCGAGCCAGAGGTGCATGGTGCGAGGCCTTAGTATTCCATGCTTTTGGTTACATGAGTACTCTAGCGATTTACCCGATCATAGTACAATTGAGGTTCCTTTGGGGGAGCAACAATTCCACTACTTTCACTAGTGGAAAAAAGCTCATCTGATGCGGTCAAAACTGAGCGTACTGATCCGGTTTTGGACCGCATCGGGTGGGCTCGCAGCAGATCCAATATATTTACTGATCCGGTCCAAAACCGGATCAGTTTATAATTTACTGATCCGATTTTGGGTGAAAATCGGATCGGTTAACTAGGTTAACTGATCCGGTTATCACCCAAAACCGGATCAGATAACCCCCCCAAAAAACAAAAACAAAATTTTTTTTTTTTTTGCATTTTTTCATTATTAATCAATACAAAATCAATAATATATATAAATACTCATTTTATTAAGCATATTATGCTCAATTGAAGCATAAATAATTAGATACATAAATTTCACACTTCTTTATTAAATTTACTACAAGTCTTCAAAGCATCAAAAGTGTAACCCATCTGCTCCCGAGAAGCTGAAGCTGCACATTTCCTCCTTGCGGCTTCTACTTCACGCACAATGCGCAGATGGCTACGATTTGTTGTGCTTTTGAATGCACCACATGAGTACAATGTCTTATAAATCGACCCAGAATCTACATACAGACTAATAGAGGTTGTAGCGTTATGCATAATTGAATAAATTCTTTGAGAGGAGGATGGTAGTGAAGAGGGAGGATGGCTTGTGCGCCGGGGGGACTGTGCAAGGGGTGGGCAACAAGGGGGGGGTCTGCAGGGGTGGGGCAGCAAGGGGAGCAGGGGGGTCTGCAGGGGTGGGCAGCAAGGGGAGGGGGTCTGCATGGGGGCAGTAAGGGGGGTGGGGCACAGCAGGGGGAGGGGGTCTGCAGGGGGGTGGGGCACAACATGTCCCCCATGAGGCCATGACAGCCTAGTACCAGTGAAGTATTCAATATGGCCTCATCTCTCCATGCCTTTTGTTTGCTACTTGAATGCTGAATGACCAGACGAAGGAACAGAAGTACACTGAAGCAGCTAATATATGTAGTCCAATATAGAAACTTCTTATACTGAAATTCTGCACAGCATGAGTATGTTAAGCATTTTAAAAAAAAAATCATGCAGCAGTATTGCAGAAAAAAACAGTAGAAAAAAGATCTAATCATCAATTTGAGATCCTGTACTTTGGAGTCTGGAGAGTTCCAACTCTTCCAACACTGCCAATACAATAAAATACAATTATGCAAGCTTTGATTAGACAATGGGTTGAAACTGGAAGATCAGAATCTGCACCGAATATGTCACTGTGTATGCAAATTAACAAGCAAGCATAACATGCACCAGGGAAAAAAAAAAGGAAAATATCAAACAAGAGCAGCTATTCTAAAAACTAACCTTAAAGGATTTCCAGCAAAGAATCGTGAAAAACTGTGTAGAACTTTTCTAATATGTCAAACATATAGTGAGGAGTTAAAAAATGTATTACTATCTCTAAGAAATCATAAAAACACATAAACCAAAGGTGAACAAGGAGAGGAAACCAGAGAAAGACAAAACGATAAGCATCGAGTGAAGCTCATCGAAAGATGATCTACTTGTTTCATTCTGCATAGTCAAGCTCGTGATCATCAGACCATGACCTGCTAAAATCAAGAAGTGTCCTACTGATTTGAGGATAATCCACGACAGACGTGCTCTCTTTAACCAGGTTCACGAAAATTGAAAATCATCACTGAATAACAACTGATTAGTCCCCTCAAAGCAGACACGAAAGGAGCCAACATCAACACTGAACCATTTGAAGTGATCTGCATACATACAAACATCTATTAGTATACAGCATACGCATTGAATGGAAGAGCAGAAGTGCAGAATAGGGAACCTACGAGAAAGTGCAAACTTTTGTTGGGAAAGTGAAAGTTGCATGTTCAGAGGCCCCTCTTTTCATAAAGGATTTAGCACCACTCACTACACTTGGTGTAGTCCCTAGTAGGCTAGTACAGCTAACTCAGCAACTCTCAATTGCGATAATATCGCGCACGTAAAGGAGCCGAGGGAACACCACAAATCCAAACATGTACTCATAACAAAGCTTTGCAAAATTATCAAAAATGACATGAACAGAACGGGTATAAACATGAATTCTTACTCCTTTTCTCAGCAACATCAGTGGAGAAGAACCTCGCAAAGCTAGGGTTAGCAAATTCTCAGAAATTATGAAAACATGCCAACGAATATATGCAATTAAAGAAATTTAACTAGAAAAATGGGAGAAAAAGAGATGTAATCTAAGGAGAAAGGAGGATGAACAGATTGCTGCAACAATTTACCTATTAATTATAACCTTAATTAGGTTCATTATAACAATTTTGCAAAATAAGATAAAAATACACAATTTTAAACAAATACCTAATAAACTTCGAGTAATTTGAACTTGAAATCAAATGGAGAAACCTGAGGTTCTTCAAATTGCGAAGAAACGAACCCAGTTAGCGAGAGAACCCCTAAAAACTTCAATTCAGAACCTCAAGTATAAATGATAGAGAAACGGCGAGCGACGGTGAGAGAGTGAAGGCTGAGAGAGAGGACGACGAGCGAGCGACGTTGAATGGGAGAGGAGAGATCATGGCGATTCTCATTTCGTTTCTTCGATCTTCATTTTCGATCTTCGTTCTTCGTTTCGTGGTGAGGGAGTAGAGAGGAGAGAGAAAGAGGAAGAGAGATCAGGTATGGGGAGTCTGAGACGCGTTGGGCCTTCAGCTTTGGGCCTCTAAAATGAGGCGCGTTATTTTTGTGCCCATCTCGTTTTTGTTTAAGAAAAAATAACGGAAAATCTGATCCGGTCTTGTGAACCGGATCAGATTTTAGAAAACCGCAGCAGTTTCTAAAATCTGATCCGGATCACTAAAGGACCGGATCAGATTTTCCGCCCAGCTTTCCCTCCCATTTTTTTGTTGATTTTCGGATGCGGTTTTGTAAAAACCGAATCTGTTACTAAGTGACAGATAAGGTTTTTTCCACTAGTGTTTGAGGAGTCATCGACATTCATTTCTAAGGTCGATATTAAAGAATTCTTATGTGGGGTAGAGTTGAATGTTTCCATGATACAAACATTCATGAGGTAATACATAAGTATATAAATTAAATATACATATACATATGCCTTAAGTAGTTTTCAATTCAACTTCCATAATAAGTAAGTTTACTTTTTATCAATATGTGATTTCTCAGGTTATTATACAATGAATTGATTGCAACATCTAGTCATGAGTCAATGTTTGGTTGGTTATGTCCAAACATAATACGAGATGACAATTGCTTACAAAAAAAAAGCCGAAGTGAAAGAGTATCTCGAAATGAGTTTCAAAGCATCATCTCGTTTTGGATATCATCATATCATTCTTGTTCCTTATATTGAAAAGTATGCTTGTTAAACTCGCTTTACTTTTATTATTCGATAATTAAATTGACCTATTAATTGTTCTACGATTAATAATAACTATATTTTCTTATTGTAGGGCTCATTGGACACTGCTTGCGATATGTTTGTCATGTAACGAAGTCTACCACTTTGATTCTTTGCGTCGACAACCACCACGGTCCTTACTAATCAAATCATTGTTAAATAGGTAGCCTAATCGAAACTCAATATATGCGCACTTATTAATATTACACATTATTCATCATCTTTATATATATAAACAGCTAGTACATCTAATCTTATAATAATGTATTGATGTAGTGTGATGAAGCATATTAGTGCAACAGACTTCGAGCACCAAAAGCTCCTCGTTTGGATATCGCCGAGGTAACATGACTAATTTATTTGTCCTTATATAGAAACACTTTTAGCCACATACTACACATCTAACATTGGATGCATCCTTTGGTGAACATTTAGTGTCCGCAACAAGATGATGGACTTGCATGTGGCTATTACGTGCTGAGGTACATGTTCGATATCGTCAACCATTGCACTAATGTCGATGATCTTCAAAAGGTATGTAACTTATTAGTATATGTTAGTTTAGATTAGATAGATTGGTAATAGGTATTAATTGGTTTAGAAACCAAAGTAGCACATGCATATATTTGGGAACGAAAATGTCATTTTTAGGCCTATTTTTGCCTTTTACGCTTCCAAATCGTATTTATCGAGTCATTTAACCCCAAATTCATTTTGAACATGATAATATGAGGCATAATGTAACTATTGTGTAGATTTTTAGGTTTGCAATTGTTGTAGGTTGAATTTTGGGAACGAAAAGGGCATTTTAGGCCTATTTTTGCCTTTTCGCGTACAATTCGTACTTATCGCGTCATTTAACCCCAATTTCATTTTGAACATGATAATATGAGGTATAATGTAACTATTATGTAGATTCTTAGGCTTGCATTTGTTGTAGGTTGTATATCGGGAACATAAATGTGATTTTAGGCCGATTTTTGCCTTTTCGCGTCCAATTCTTGTTTCTCGAGTCATTTAACTCCATTTTCTTTTTCAATATGATAATATAAGGTATAATATAACTAGTGTGTAGAGTTTTTGGCTTGCATTTGTTTTTGATTGAATTTCGGGAAGGTATATGTCATTTTTAGAACTACTAACTACGATAAATGATTGAATTCTTATATTTTGTGTTTATTCCTTGGTTGTTTTGCAAGGTTTATATGAATAACACACCACGTTTGAGGGCCTTCACCACGCACCGAATTACATGAAGTTCGGAATAAGTTGGCGTTCCACATTTGTGATGATTGCTTATGATACATTTTGGTGGAATTCGTGATATAATTAGCTACATCTACTAGTTTGTATCAATTCTATATGTACACTTTTACATTATTAAATATACATATTTAAAGTTAATTATTACGTTCAAAAACTTGTCATATATTATTGCAATTTGATCGGTTTTTTTTTGTGTCAAAGGGAGGTTTTGGGTGGGGGTGGGGTGGGGACCGCCATGGTGGGCCGCTGGCCGGGCTAATGGGCCGGTTGGGTGTCGGGGGTGGTCGGCAAATGGGTGGAGGGGCCGGCGAGGGTGGGTCAGGTGGGGGTGCAGGGGAGTCAAGGGGGTGGGTCAAAGGGGGGGGCAGGGGCGGGGCAAGGTGGATTGGGGTGGGGCGTGGACTTGGGGGGAGTATAAGGGGTGGGCTGGGGTGGGTGGCTTGGGGGTGGACTGGGTGGGGGGAGGGGGGGCGGGGGTGGGCGGGAGGGGGAGGAATGGGGGGCAAAGGGCGGGGGCAAAGTGGGTTGGGGTGGGGGGGCGGGAGGGGCAGGGCGGGCGGGCGGGGGCGGGCGGGGGCCAGGTGGGAGTGCAGGGGCCGGGCAAGTGTGGACTGGGCCGGTGGGGGTGCAGGGGTCGGGGGGGGGGGGGTGCAAGGGGGGGCTAGGGGGGGGGGGCTGGGGCCGGCGGGGTGGGGGGTGCGGGGCGGCAGGGGGTGGGGGTGTCAGGGTGGGCAGGGCGGATTTAATTTATTTTTTTTAAAAAAAAAAAATATGAATTTGAAGGGTCGCGCTTTAAGCTTAAGCCGTGCACTCCCTTCACTTAAAAAGGGCCGGTTTAGTTTAAAAACCGCAACCCTTCATTTAAAGAAGTTCATGGTTTAAGCCGAAAACGCAGCCCTTCAATCTTAGAAGGGCTGCGTTTTTGGCCTGAACCGCAGCCCTTCGTTGTGAAGGGCTGCAGTTTTTCTTTTCTAGTGAAGGGCTGCTATGGAAAGGGCTGCTGGCCAAAAACGCATCCCTTAGGGCTGTTTTGACCGCATCCCTTCCTTATTTTTCCACTAGTGAATATTTATCAATTCATGGCAACATCCAAAAATCCCATGCATATAAATAGAATGTGATAATTTGTTGACTTGTAAGGATAGAAATACTTAGCTTATTGCTGAAGATGAAGAGATGGTTGGTGAAATCGAGTTGGTTTCGTCTGTTGATGGCAACCTCAGCCTTACTTATTTGCTCCCCGCTGCCATAATCAGCTTTCTCCCCTATTTTTTGTAACTTGTAGCAATAAGTTCGTATAAGAGAGAGTGGGTCTGCATCCCTTTTGGCATGAGTCAAGTAAGCAGGTCATGGATGAGTTCCGTTAGGCTAGTGGAGGCTTTTGAACTAGCTACATTCTTGTTTGCTTGCAGTAGATTTTTGCTTCGATGGCAAATTGGAGATGATCCACTGTTTTGCCGATCAAAGTGGTGGTTCTTCCTCTGAGTTTTACATCGGAAATTTCGTCAGCTTCATATGTTGGATGGATGCAGTATTGCACTGTCTCATACCAACAAGAGCATCAAATACAGTGATTATTAGTCCATAGAATAGTAGGTGAACTTGATTTCTCAAGTCATCCAATCATATTAGCATGCATAAAACTAGCTTATAGAGTATAGAAAGGCCATTGGACATTCTGATTTCATTGACGCAAATTGTCGAACACTTTGTGTGCGTGATTAAGGTGTGCTTTCCTACATGACATTGAATGATAAATTTTACCCCAAATTGATAGGGTATATTCGTTATATGTACTCATACTGTGAACTCAACCAATGCATACCAACAATAATGGCACAAATTATAATGGCATAAATTATAATGGCACAAAATAGAGAACTTATCATCCCGTTCAATTCTTGCCCTCTGTTTGTGAAGGTTGTTATTCTTGCTCTCTGTTTGTGAAGGTTGTGATTCTCTCGAGAGAGAGAAGCCAGTGAAAATCTGATATTAGTTGCAAAGGTCGTCCAAGTAACGGATAGAAATAACGGAGCCAAGTTTTCTCCCATAAAGATACTCCAGTAGCTTCAAAGCAAATTTCATCTCGTTTGTTTGTGTAGCACCCAGAAGGTCAAAGACTCCACTTTTTTCAATATTTTCCATGGATTTATTTCCAATTTTAATTGCTAATCGGGAATCTTGATAAAAGAACAAACCTTTCTACCTGGTGCTACCCCACTGGAACGATATGGTCATCATTATCGATCAATGTTCCCGATTTTCCAATTCTTAGAATTGTTGATTATGAGTGGTAAAACCAAGAATTAATTACTAGCGTGAAAATCGATACACATATAGGCATGTAATCGGCGTTTGGTCCTCTACTGATCTCCGCCGCAATCTCTTTATGAGGTTCCGGAACAATAATTAATTATTGCCCCTCTAACTAGCGCCAATTGTTTCGATATTGAACAAGAGGGTACCTGATTTTGCAGGGCAGCCATGTATAATAGTCCTTGAACTTCGCCGGTAAGATGTGCCTGCAAGATGAACTCCAACCATGGGGTAGGGTCCCCATGGCGGAGCCTCCGACGCTCAAGTCAGTACCCAAAGATGGATAAATATCATAGAGAAAGTAAGGTAATTTGTAGAGAGTGGAGAGAGATCCTTTTACCTTGACCCTTAGTTGGGCATTTATAATGGTGACTTGTTAGGTTAAACGGAGTAAATGAGCCGCTTAGGGCCTATTGGCCATATAACGAGTTATTCCTAATAGAGGAATGGTCATACTCATATTGGACCGGTATATTATTGTTAAAGTAATGGGGAATATAGAACGCTCTATTTGGCGTCATTAATATTCCAACACAGCATTATTACAAATGACAGTAATCTTATTAAAAAACCATATATACATTACCAACAACACCGTTTATGCTAATCTATAATCCAGTTCCACCGACCACCATCAACTAATTCTGTTACTTTATTTCTTTTACTATGGTAATTAAATAACAAGACCTAAAACGTCGCTTCCACTAGTGCATAATTGGCCTAAAGTATCACCCCAAAAGTGTTACTTAAAGGCCTAAAAGTGTTGCTTTAGGTAATAGGTATCACTTTTATAAGTGAAACATATGCCCGTGCTACCTATTCTCTAAGGTAACACTTTCCAATGCTAATGTTTCACTTTCTCAAGTGTTACCCAAAATTTTCTAATATAATACTTTTTTTAAACTAATGTAGCATTTTTATGGTGTTACTCATAGTTTTTTATGTAACAATTTTTTTTATCTATAGTAGCATTTTCTATGTCATCTATTGAATCATAGTAACACTTTATTATATATTATGTATCATTTCAAGTCAACATATGTAACACTTTGTCAGATATTAGGCAACACTTCTTATTAGCTAGCTTTATAGTAACACTTCAACTTCACATGTCTTATAGTAACATTTTTTTAATTTGTAGGCACATATACAATGATAATACGGTTTTTTCACCCGATACCCCCCGAGTTTCTAAAAAATTCACCTGGGTACCCTCCATGTTTTCAAAATTCACCGTACCCTCGCTTCAAACAAATACATCGACATGCCCCCTAATGACTAACGGCGGTTAACGCCGTTAGCCTTAAACCTCATTAAACTCTAATTAGCACTAATTAACCTATCTAACCTAACTAAACCCTAACATCTAACTTCTAATCCTACCTTAACCCTAACCCCTAATTTCAAACCCTTACCCTAACCCCACTACCACCCAACCAACACCCCCTCCCCTCCACCCACCCCACCCCACCCTACCCCCGCACCCGCAACCCCCACCGCAACCACCACCCCCCACCGCAGCCCCCCCCACCCCCCCCCCACCCCCGCAACCTCGCGCCCCCTCCCCCACCCATTCGATTTCTCCCCCACTCCCGCGCCCCCACACCACCACCACTCACGCACCACCGCCCTTCGAACACCAGGAACCCACACCAACAACCCCACCGCAGCCCCCTCAAAGACTCCTCTCTTCCTTCGCTCTCTAGGCTCGATTCCCTCCCATGTTTGCCGCCCGTTTGTTGCCGCGGAGCCTGCCCGCCGCGCGCCGTGACGCCGTCGCCCTACCGTCAAAACTCGTTCTGCCCGCCGCCGCCTGAGCCTCGCCCCCCTCCCCGCTATGCGTTTCTTCCCTAAAATCGAATGGGCGGGGGAGGGGGGCCCGCCGGGCGGCGCGGGGTGGGGGGGGGGAGACGTCGCGGGGTAGGGAGGGGAGACGCCGCGAGGGCAGGGGAGGCAGGGGAGGCCGCAGCTAGGGTGGGGGAGGGTAGTGGGAGGGGGTGGTGGGAAAGGTTAGGGGTTTAAGGTTGTGTGGTTAGGGTTTTGGGGTTATGGATTAGAGTTAGGATTAAGGGTTAGGAGTTAGGATTAGGGGTTAGGTTAGGGTTAAGGTTAGGATTAGGATTAATGACTAACCGCGTTAACCACCGTTAGTCATTAAGGGTATTCGAGTGTATTACAACAAAACTCTAAGCACTCGTGAATTTTGAAAACATGGGGGGTACTAGGTGAATTTTTTCAAAACTCGAGGGTACTGGGTGAATAAACTGATGATAATAATACTAAAACTTACAAACGTAATAAACAAAGAGGAAATAGAATGATATTATAAATATAAATAATTACAAATACTCAACAAACATTGTAAAGAATGAGTCAAAGAGTAGTATTTTTCAATTGAAAACATATTATTACATTCAAAATATAAATAGTCGATCTCGAAAGTCCAAATATATAATATACTTCCTCCGTTATGAAATAAGTGAAACGATTCTCTTTTTTACGCGAGAGCCTTTCGAGAAGTGTTTCATTTATTCCAACAAATGAAGTATATAACTCTCCCAAAATAAACCAAAATCAATCTTAAGGTCATTTCTTCTTTCGTTTTCAATTCCATCGCCCTATCCATGCATGCATATTTCTCGAAGCATATCGCTACTCGATTCTCTAATCCATCTTCATCGTCCTGCAGTAATGAGAACAAAAAAAGAAAGAGTTGGTGGATGGAATTTGGAAAATCAGATAATACATAACTCCCAAGTATCACCATAAATTTATGCACGTTGTTTTCACAAAAGGAATCTAGTAGGAGGATGCAAATTAACCTAGTCAAAATGCTTTAAAAAAAGCCATAATCCAAACAAAATATATTGTTAATTATGTTATAAACTCCGTACTTTAGGGATAAACCCCAACAACAATTCAAAGGTTCTAACTTTTAACCACCAACCATGCCTCGGTAGATGAAACTCAAGGTAGAGTAACAATTGAAAAATACCACATCCATGAGCTATAGTCCATATTACTATTTGAAGGACAAATTTGACACACATCTATTTTCATAGAAGAACTACTGTAGACACAAAGAAATCAATGTGAAAAGAAAATAAATTAGAAGAACTTGAGATAACATAAAACAAAAAGTAGAATGTTCATCCTCACATAACTAAGGCAAAGTGTTTGGAGAATGTGTGAATTACAGTTTACATAGTAGAGCAATGGGCTACGTAGCTCCAAAGTTGAAGGAAGCTAGGACTTAACTATATACACGACAAATTGGCACTTTCATAATGATCTAACACTTCATACTCATAAGCATCTACTTATGTTGAATAACAATAACAAGAAAAGTGAGCATGAAAACCAATAACCATAATATATTTTCTGCATCAATCAGTTTAGTTGTTGAGCTCAAATGTTATTAAAGAAAATTACTTCGTAACTTTTAGCCTTTAGGATTGTTAGCGGCAAAGTGAGATAGACTCTTAATATTGCAATCAAATTTATAAAGCTAAACAATCAGAATTATTTGAACTGAGTTATCAAAACTTAGCTTAAGTTATTCGAACTTATTGGAACTACTTTTGTAAGGGATGAGAATCTGTTAGAATTTGTCTGAACTCATTGGAACGGGTTGATACAACAATAAATATTCAATCAGATAAACTAATCCAACTAACTCTCTTAATATAAACCATTATACTAAACTAAATGACAATCTCAAATCGATGAAATAATTCAATTAGATAACTCAGTATTCAACATAGCTAGAATAAGGCTCCCATTAATCAAGCTAATCTAATAATTTTACTAAACTAGTTTAAGAACATATAATCAAAATACTCTTTCAATGTCGTCTAACCAAAATCCAACTAAGAATATCCATTAACATAAAGGCTACACCTATCTAGGTTGTCCACAAGAATTCATAACAATTCAATTACATCAGATTCATACAATTTAGCAACACAATAGCATTCAATTTAGAATATCAATACACGAACAATGAAAAATCCATCATCATTAACACTAATACATAACTATCATCGACACTAGTTCATAATCCAATTACTGATCTACATTCAAAATCAAAGAAACAACATTAAGAATGGGATCAAAGGAACGAGAGAAGCGGTGTAGTACCTTTAGGGGAGGTAAAGCACCACGCAAGAAGAAGGGGGAACAAAACAGCAACAGGATGGTGGCAGCCAGACCATCAACCCATGAGCAGCAACCTTAGGAGGGAGGAGAAGACAGAAACCAGCAGGACACCGTGCGGCGGCGGCGACAATAGAGGCAGACCAGATAAGAGAGAGAAGACAGGGGAACAACAATAAACGACACACCACAACAAATGAGACCAAAACATAGCGCCGGTAAAAGAACCAGACTCGAGCAGCGGCAGGACAACGCACGGCGGCGCAAACAGGACAACAATAACAGCTCCGACGATAACACCCCCTATTATCGCCCTTCTGCTATGACGACAACACCCCCCCTTCAAAAACCCTTGAATTTACAAATGAATATCTCCAAATTTCACTCCTCAATCAATTCTTCTCGATTTCTTTTAAACTTGTTTGGAATTCACAATGCGAGCGACACTTGAATCCAATAAACTCGATTGATAACTAATAACCAAATTAATCACACTACTAATGAAACTTGTCAATTAATAATTATTTTCAATTGTTTATGTTTGCATTTGACAATAGGAGCGACAATCGAATCAATAAACTAGATATTTAACGACTTGTAAAAAAAACTAAACTATCACTGTAGAATGAATTAGAATAAATAAATAGTTGCATGAGAAATTCAAGCACCATTGCGAAAAGAACTGCGAATTAAATTAATAGAAGAAAATTAGGAAAAAAACCTGGAAATTACATTGATGTAATCCAATTATCGTAGTTGTCTTCCATGAAAATTTCTTTGAATCTTACTGAGAGAGAAAGATTAGGAGAGAGAGAGGAGTAAATTTGATCGACTAATAAGTAACACTGGGTGAGGAAATATGTAAACAGAGTTCGGTTTAAATAGAACCGCGTAGAATGCGAATAGAGGAGAGAGAAACCACGGGTGGTAGGCGCAGCTCCGGCGAGCTTGGGGAAGCCGACGAGAAGAAACAAGGAGATAGAGAATTTCACGGGTGAGGGAGAATCGGGTAGAGAAAAAAATGGGTTGGGGTTTTGGGTCAATAGAAGACACGAGAGAGAGAAGGTAATTTGGGTTTATCTCCCAATCGATAGTTTGGCCTTTTGGGGGTAATTGGGTTTTCAAGTTTTTGACAAAAATACTACTCAACTCATTTTAAAAAAAAAATTAAAACTCAAAATACATTTAATTATAACATAATAAATAAATTGCAAACATAATAATTTCAAATTTCATAACTATATTTAAATAAAAATAAAACACCATATTATTGGATATAACTCATAAATTAATATTACAACTCAAATATAATAAAATATACAATACATAATTAAATTAATTAATATAATTAACACTTGATGATTGTTCTTAAAAATAGTGTTATTACAATCCAACTCCTAAAAGAAATTAATAATTAAGAAAATCATAATGTTATATTAAAAACTTTACTTGTTTAAAAAAACATGTATGCTTATCTGCCTAAAAAAATACTTATACTCTAAAAAAAATAGCTATTCTAAAGCGTTACTTTAAAATGTGTTACATATATCAAAGTGTTACTTAAAAGTGTTACATATCTTAAAGTGTTACATCAAAACGTTGCTTTCAATTGAAATAAGTGTTACATCAAAGTCGTTACTTATAAAAAAAAGTGTTACGGTATGTTACATATTAATAAAATGCTACCAAAGTTATACGTATATATTCAAGCAAACTCGAATTTTGGATACATGTTACCCTATACATGTTACCTTAGACCAACTTTGTACTCTCATATATCTTTGTTGATTTTATTGGTGAGATTGGTCTTCTGAAGGAAAGAATGGACTCAAAGATTGACCCTAGAGGAGTCCTTGAGCTATTTGAGGCTTCTCATTTAGCTGTAGACGGCGAAGAGATGTTGGAGAAAGCGAAGGCTATTTCGTCCTTATATCTCATAGACAGTTACCTGGACATGGATGACAAACTTGCCAAACAAGTGTCTTCTACTTTTAGGATTCCATGCCACAGGAAAGTACAGTGGTTTCATGTCAAACAATAAATTCATGCTTACGAACAAGAAGATAACAAAAATGTGATCTTGCTTGAGTTGGCAAAGCTAAATTTCAACATCGTACAAGCCATGCATCTAGAAGATCTTAAAGAATGGTCGAGGTGAGGATTTATCTTGTTTTATGCATTTTGATTCTCATTTTTCTAAGGGAAATTCCTAATGGTAGGCTCCTATTCTCGAGAATCACCTCAATGGTAGATTCAACTTTTTTTCCTTCCATTGCAGGCCTCGCTTTCGTAATTTACCCAAATGTAGCATTAATTAGGCTTAAACGTTAATTTCATGTTTAGTTTTAATACTTCTGTTAAGTTTTGCCTAAGCCCTACTAACCATGATTTATTTAGGTCTAGAATTTTAACTAACTAACAAAAATTTTTCCCTCCAATTCTAATTTCACTTTCCCTCCAGCCTAACCTCCCCTTCCTATTATGAAATGTGTTGCCTTATGACTATCACTCACCTTCCTTAATCTTTTTTTAAAAAAAAAAAAATTCCATGGCATATTCATCTTGTGTAATTTTTCTCCCTTGTATATACATTATATATTTAAGAAGTCAAAGAATAGTGAATCTTTCACTTTATTAGAAAAAGCAAATGAAGAGTATGCATACTAGTAACATATACAGTTTACCAAGATATGTGAAGATTCATTATAAAGATTAATATTAACCTACTCTTTGACCTAAATACATCATGGTTAGTAGGGCTTAGGTAAAACTTAACAGAAGTATTAAAACTAAACATGAAATTAACGTTTAAGCCTCATTAATGCTACATTTGGGTAAATTAGGAAATTGAGGTCTAGCAATGGGAATAAAAAAAAGTTGAATCTATCATTGGGAATTCTCAAGAAAAAGAGCCTAGCAGGGAGAATTTCCCTTTTTTTTCTAATCCTAAGCTTTGTTGTAACATTGATTTATCTTCATTGTATTGTCTTAAGGTGGTGGAAAAATCTTGGGCTTATAGAGAATATTAGCTTTACAAGAGATAGATTAGTTGAAAGTTTCTTGTGGACAGTTGGAGTCGCTTGCGAACCGCAACATGGACTTCTCAGAAAATGCCTAACAAAGGTTGTAACTTTTGTACTAGTTCTTGATGATACTTATGATATATATGGCTCTCTGGACGAGGTCGTGTGCTTCACCAGAATTGTGGAGAGGTTGGTTTTAAATGTATTATTCATCAGTACAGGATAACCTAAATTAGACACACAAATTTGAATTATTAGACGGTCAGAAGAATTCATAGTGAGACCAATAATGCATATATAAGCTAGTTTAATACTCAAATATGAAACCGAATCTTGTCTGTTAGAGTACCCTCTACGATTCTCTACACTACGAAAAGAAAATAGGATAGTGAGACCATTATATTTAACGATGATATACTAATAATATTTGTTAAATACCTATTCTGAAAAGTTATAAATCCATAAGGTAACTTCTAATGAACTGCTACAAGGTTATCTTTGTGTGTATTATCTTTCCTATAATCTCTATTATACTACTATAAGGGAAGGCGGAATAGATCCCCTATAAATTTACTTAAACGCCTATTAGTAAATCAACTACTACTAATTGTCAAACTCAAATGTAGCATTTCAAAAATTAACTTAAATATTGAAGGCAATTAAGTTATACTATAAACAACTACAAGTGAAATTGCTGATCATATTCAGAAAGAAAAAGGGTGGAATGATGACATCTCACATTTCTTAAGAATGGCCGTAAGTTTTCTACTCTAATTTCATCTACTACATATAGGATCTTGATTCATATAATTAAGTTGTCTTAGTTTGAGGTTTTTGTATTCAGTGGGCAGATTTTTGCATAGCATTATTAATGGAAGCTCGGTGGTACAAAAAGCGCTACGTACCATCACTGCAAGATTATCTGAAATTGGCATGGATTAGTTCCTCAGGTCCTTTGCTGTCCCTTATATCTCTTCTTTGTACAGCAGATGGAAATTCAGAGGAACTCGAGGATAAGTGGGAAGACAGTGAAGATCTTATATTTTACACGTCGCTGATCAATCGACTATTGAATGATCAGGGTACTTCTGCTGTAAGTATACACCTGAACTACACCTGAACCTCTTGTTTTGTACACATGATCGAGTTGTCCCCACTCGGAGTAAAGGGAGAGATTTACATGATGTACATTGTGTATTGAAAATTGTGAAAAAACAAATGTTGTAACTAAATTTGGACGACAGGAGTAAACATTTTATTATAAGTTGTGCAAACTAATTTATGTCACAAAATTAAGAATAGACTAATAGTTAGATTAGGGATTTTCCTCTTTCAAAAAGGCAAAACTTGAGAAAATTGGCAAGACCCAATTTCATAAAAGTTTAGAATTTTAGCAATAGAAAAAAAACGAGTTGGCTATCCTTGACCTCAGGATCTTTCAGTTTATGTTAAGTGTTTAACTCGTGTATTATCCTTTTTAAGTTTTAATTCATAAATCTTAAATTATTATTTTTTTTCCTCGGTAAACAGGTAGAACTTGAGAGAGGTGACGCACATTCATCCATTTTGTGTTACATGGCAAAAGCTAGCGTAACGGAGGAGATGGCTAGGGAGCATATGAAAGACATTATAAATAGTGCTTGGAGTAAAATTAACATGGAGTTACTGAGTGCATCAATACAAGAGCAAAAATTTGTGAATCTTGTTATTAACACTGCACAAGTATGCCACTTCATATACCAAAAGGGAGATGGTTTTAGTGTTCAAGATGGTGATACTAAGAAGAAGATCAAACGTTTACTCATTGAACCAATTCAACTTTGAGACTAAAATTTCACGAACCACCATATTCTCTCGTAAATATATTCAACAGCGTAATATATTCAAGGGTGTTCATTTCCCATAGTCTTCAATCACCTTCGTTCTACATGGCTCTAACAGATTATTTCGGACGAATTGCAACAACGGATAGTGAATTATTATACTCCCTTGTCTCTTTCCTTACTTGCTAAATTTTTCATAAATAAATGTCTCAAATTACTTGCTGTATTTCCTTCTTTGGCAGGTGGACATAGTATTATTAATTATTTTTACCTATTTTGTGATCTTTTTTGTCGTTTACTTATGTATCTCTATCCGTTTTGCCTTTCAATCTGTCTTCTACTAATAAAGTTATCGTCCCCAATATCCCTCATGCACCTTCTATAATATTGCACCAAAATGAAATGTAGCAAGTAAAAGAAATTAAGACAAAGGGAGTAGTAAAAGTTAATGGGAAAATATATATGTGTTATCTAAAAGTTTCTCTCTCAAAAAGTCCCCTCAACTTGAAAATCCTAACTACCTCGTAGCCGCACAGAGCAGGTCGCTGGTGCCAAGCCTAAGCGCACGCTGCTCAACCGGGCGCCGGCGACCTGCTCCACCACCGCAACCACTGCTGATTTTGACGCCTTGAGTCGTAACCCCAGTGGTGTAGTTCCTTGTGTTTTTGTTTCGTTCCTGTTGTAGTTTGTGTAGCGTCGATTTGCCGCTAATTTTCAGGCCTGTCGCCGGATTTCGCGTAGCGTCGCCGGTTTTCACGTCAGTTCTTTACCGTCAACCTTCAAGTCTGTCGTCCCTTCCCCATCCCCGTCCCTGAGTCCTTCTATTCCGTGTCTCCCTCCTTTGTCTGTCGCCGGATTTCTCATCAAGCATATCCGGCGGTGACGACTGTTCACCCCCCTGCTTTGTCTCTTTCCCCTGTTTGTCGTTGTTGTTACCCTCCCTGCGTATTTCCTCTTCCCCTCCCTCGTGTCCCTCTCCTTCGTGTCTCTCTTCATGTTTCTCTTGTTCATCGTCCCTTTCTTCTATCTTCCCCCGCTAGTTAGGCTTGTTCGGTGTCCCAGCTTCCCCTCCCGTTCGGCTCGCGCGATCGTTTACCCCCCTCCCAGCCTACCCCGGCCAAGTGTTTCCCCCTCCCAGTTCCCCTGTTCGGTGTTTAGTGGTTCTAGCTTTAGGTTCCCCTCCCTGTTCCCCGGTTCTCGGTTTTCAAGGTGTTTTAGGTACTAGGTTTCCCTTCCCCGCTCCCCCTGTTCTAGGTGGTTAAGTCTAAATCTCCACTTCCCCGTCCCCCCTTTTTAGGATCAAGTTTAGTTTAAGTGTCTCTTTCTCCGTTCCCCGCTAGTCTTAGTTGGAGTCAGTTTGGTTAGTTTACCAAGGAAGCGTTCGTTGGGTTAGTGAAAGCTACGGTGCAGGCTTTGACGGTGTTGTTGTAGGCATGGTTTTATGAGTCGGGTGGTAGTTTGTTTAGTTTGTTTCGTTTCCTCCATCTGGTTTAGCCTTAGTTTCCTTTTATCCAGAACCAATTATGCATCGGTAGAGGTTCAAGTGTTGGGTAAGATGAGAGGAGTTTGTCATTTTAACTCTGTTGTGGTTCGATCTTCTGGTTTAGAGATTGCAAGGTTGGATTTTTGGATCCGTAGTTCAGGTGAATTTTTTCATTCTAATTCGCCCTCAGTTCATGTGATGACTTCTGGAGTCATTACAGTTCAAAAATGCATCTTGTGGGAGGCTCTCCAATTTAATTTAGGGCATGTTATGACCTCCAAGCATTTTGAGTTTCAGTCTCATGAGACTAAACTCAGAAAACCCTTGCAAAAGGGTCAGAAGTCACCAAAGGACGTGGCTTCTTTGTTACTTCAATCAGTAGAATTCCAGGAAGTTATTTCTGTTCAAGGACCTTGGGATTTATTGTCTAGCAGACATTGGTGTCTGTTAGATGGGATGCGGCAATCCATTCCTGAAGATCGTCTTGGTTTCGTCTCTCAACAGGTTCCCTCTCATATCGGGTCTTCTTCAAGACATTCACCCCAACCCTACCTTCCATTGCTCGCGACAAGTTTATGTTGGACTGGACTTGTAATAGTTTGTTTTTGTTTCATAGAGTATGTAAGAGCAACTGAAGCTCCTTTAGCTTTGTTTGCTTTGTTTTCTGTTTCTTTGTATTAGCGTTAGGTTGTACTTTCTTCTTTTAATTAATGCACGTTTTCTTGTTGTTAATATATATATATATATATATATATATATATATATATATATATATATATATATATATGTGTGTGTGTGTGTGTGTGTGTGTGTGTGTGTGTGTGTGTGTGTGTGTGTGCGGGCGCGCGTGCTAATCCGGCATGGATTGTGTGGTAACTGGGTGCTAGATGATTAGACATGAAAGCTTCGACTAATTGTACTTAGCCTGCTCTCCGCTCCTTATAAAATAGGTCGATTAACTTTGTTTTAGTTTAAACTTCGATGCTTTTATATGAAAGGAATCATTTATATTGTGTTACGCATGTAGAGCATTCTATAAACCAATTTATACCAGCAAAAGGAACATTAAAAAGCAACAAAAGACCAATTACGCAAGTTAATTAATTAACATCTTTCCACCATGAATAAGCACTAAGAAATGGGAAATTTCCCGTTAATTTCGGAGATGTACAAAGTTTGTACGTCAAGTAACATTTTCCTAAATAAGATGGTACAATTATCTAGTCCTAGGCGTCAAATAATGGGAATATTACGACTGAATATTTAACCTAGACGACCGGATATTATTGACATTTAGTTACAAAAATGCCACTTGATACATAAACTATTGATATATAGATGGCCTCTCTTAAGAAATTCCTCAATTACACAATGTATTGGTTTTTCCTGCCAACCTTCACGAAAATGACTATATCTGGAGATCTAACCGTTGGATTGTCCTCAAATTTGGATAGCACGTTGAGGACGTATGGAACGTTACTTTGACCGGAGAAATTTGGCATCCAAACTTCAGATGGTCGGGAATCATGGTCGGAGCAGAACAGTACATAATGAAAATGCAAACAATATAATTGGAGTTCTTCAAAGGTAACTAACAGTTTCCCTAGAACGGTTAGAATTCACATGAGGATTATATTAGTTATAATACTTAAGTTGGGTTAGTATTATTATAGGAATTTGGATGGGAATAATTTCTTGATGTATGTTTATTTTCGTGAGTTTTGTGAACTATATGATTACATAATATCTTAAGGTTTATAGCTGGATAAGTATGATTACTTGTAGCCATGATTTAAGATATAGGTTGTTATAGAATACATGCTCCTGAATCATGTCTTGTATGCTAAACCTTATAATCTTTTATATTATGGAAATTTGTGATGTTATTATTCTTATTAGTTTCATCATAAGCATGGAGTATACTTTGTAAGTGAAGCATGATCATGTTGGCCAGGTAGGTATTTTGTTGAGGATTATTACTGTTAATTGGCATTAGTTGGAGAAAGTGAGTAAAGTTGTGTGTTTAATGTCTTATGGAAATACTGGACCAGAGCAGCGTCGCACCCCACGACGTTTGTCGCGACCCGCGACCGGTCCTTGTTGATCTCGTGTTTCTTCTTAATTTGTGTTCGCTGTTTTGGTGACTTAGCTTGCTTCCACAGTTTCGTCTTCTTATGTGTTGTACATGATAGCATAAGGAAGGTGTAATTTGAGCTGTGTTATGCGGTGTAATTCTTCTCTGACTAAGATGTACATTAGTATCATGATTTTGAGTTAGTGGCTTGCTCTGGACCTTTCTCATCATACTAAATAATCTAGTTGGATTGTATATTGCACATGGTAATGAACCTAGTTTCACTTAATTATGCTATTTTAATTTATACTTATAATATTTGTTATGAGTATATGTATGTTAGCTGAAATAATGGTAAATTGGTGATTTCGTGAGATGTTATTTGGTTTTATTATGATGGTATTGTGTACGAATTTGTTTGGTTGTGGGATGAAAATATTTTTGTTTTGAACTCTTAAAATTGGTTGTAAGCTATTATAAGTATTTCTATGATTTTCAATTTTCTTGATGAGTTAAAGTATATTTTTCAAAGAAGATATTGTTAACATTATAATTATTATTGTTGAGAAATTGTGAAGTTATTTTGAATTGGAATTGATGGGTTGAATCCCTAAAATTCCTGCAGTTTGATGTAAATGGAATTGATGGGTCAAGGCCCTAGATTCTTGCAGTTTGATGTAAGACCTTATATAACATTCTGCAGATGATGAAATTATATTATTGATTATTTATTTTTGTTTGAGGATGATGACTAGTGAGACGTCATGGTCTCCTATTAATGAACATTCACTGTGTACTGAGCAGGGTACACAGTTTATACTTACATACTGAGTAGGGTGTGTAGGTTAATCTTGGTTATTAGTTGTCGTCTGAGAGGTCGAGAAGTACTGAGCAGGGTACTATCTCGCATCAGGGTGTGGCCTTTCTAGACATAGGCGAGCAGGGTCCTAATACTAAAACCAAATAGGAACAGTGGGTTGCGATCCACTTACGTTCAGTTCCTCCTCAAACGTGTTAAGAAGATTATTTTTGGAAACGTTATCATTGTCATTTATATCGTTCATATTATTATTTTATTTATACTTGAAGGTTTATTATGTTGATCCTTGAGTTGATCGTATGTATATTTATTTGACTAATCGATCCGTCTGTTAACTTTACCCTGTTTGTGGATAGCATGTTGTATTATATTATTTCTGTTGTATTTATTTATTTATTTATTTGTTTATTCTATTATTTAAAGTGTATTTCAGAGATATTGTGTATGACTTGATTATTAAAACTTTTATAACTGTTATATGGATCCTGATTGAGCTAGGATTGCTGTTAGTTACTCCCCACTGATTGTGGATGTTTGTGATATGTTTGCAGGTGTTTATTTCGTGCTACGGGCAGTTTAGAGAGAGACTAGTTAGGATATTAAGACATTTTATATTGTTTCTTATATATGTTTACTAGTTTGGGTTTTGAGGTTTTTTTGCCTCTTTATGGATATTTCTGGATTATTTTAATTGGGTTTTAATTTTATTTAGTTGAATTTAACCTTTGTTTAGAGTAACATTTCCGTCAGGCGATATTTTCGTTATCGCCATTTCTTTAGTAAGCTGTTCTATTTTCCTTAATTTATGTCTATAATTGGACGGAGTGTTACATTTGGCTCTTCAAAACAATAGCCTGTGAGTCTTTTTTGTTGCAACCTTTGGAGCAACTTCAGCAGGAAAACTTGAAACCTTCTTCTCAACAACCTTCTTCATGACAGGAGCCTTACTAACTCCCTTTTTCTTAGACATTAAACCAATAGGTTGTTCCTCCTCAAAATCATCATCCTTATTAGCCTTAGAACGTTTAATATAACGTCCAGACTCTACATCTTTAAGAAAAAAATCAGTCCAATATTTATTATAGTAACTCTTATAGCATACATATAGTCATACATTAAAACAATAAAGATTACATAGTGGCTAAAATGATTATATAGTAACTCTTACCCATAAACTAAAACACTAAAAATACAAATAGTGACTGATGTGAAAGTATAGTGACCTATATTTCATAGACAAAAATAATTAAAATTAAATAATGCCAACATAATAGCATTAATACCTAATTTTAAAAAATTCACAGAACAGAACATAATCATCAATGATGAGAAATCAAACATGCACAAAAGTATTCACTATTACCATAAATTATAATAGACCAGCCACACAATCAACTTCTAGCTAACCTTAATTACTAGACTTCAATTACAAATTTCACAAAACAAACGTGATCTAAAACCAAAAATTCAAGTTCTAAAACCTAAAAAACAAAGTTAACTAAAAATTCAAGTTCTAAACCTTACCAGACTTCAATTACAAATTTCACAAAACAAGAATAACTCAAGATTACAAACTTAACTGAAAATTCAAGCTCTAAAACATAAAAAACAAGCGCAATATCAAGTTCAAAAACCTAAAAATGAAATCTAACTTCAATTAAGAAAACGAAAATTAAACAACACCTAATACGCAATTGTGTAGGTGTGTTTTTATTCGCCTACGCGGGATGAGCGCGTATTTAACTACCTCATTGTAAAGGTTTTATTGAAAAACGTTTTGAAGTCGCCAACAAGTCTGTAAAGGAAGACTCATAAACCTGATTGGATATTGGGAAATCGTAGGTACAATTTAGGAACTTATCCAATGTAGATTTTGCCGTCATGACTCCATGAATGGTCAATGAACCATAGATTGAGCTCGGGGGTGAGGGTACGAATAAGATCAGGAATCAAATTCGCCCGTTGATGGCCTCTACTTAATATCGATTCATATGTAAATTTATGCAAATAAATGACCACATAATATTTTAATGCAATCTGAATATTAATCTATGTTACTTCATTAAACAAACAAAAGACTAATTTTTAGTGACATGTTATTATGCAATCAAATTACAAGGAACCTAACAGGTTGTCCAAATTATCCGAATTTAATGTTACAACAGTTCTTTAGGTCTTTGATTAGCAATAATAATCATGTGAGCTGACGAAAGCATTAAAACATACACTCATGCATATGAATAATATCAATGTAATGTAAAAGAAAATATAAAAAAGGAGATTTAGAGAAGAATGTACAATACAACGTTAATTCCCTTTAAGATCTACATCGTGACAAGTAGATGGTTAGTAAAATAAGAATTAAATTGGAATTGACCTTCGGGAATTATACCTTGTCGCATGGGTCTTGTATTACGGTCTTCAGCATGAGCAATCTTGAAGCTTGAAATATAAAATTCGCAGGTATGAATGTGTTTGAATATGAGTTTAAGTGTTTGAATAGGAGTTTGAGTGTGAGTTTTTAAGGATGTCGATGTATTAAAGCGTAGGAAAGTATTGTGAAGCATTGTTCGAAGAAACGAGGTATTTATATGCAAAGGAAATCGAAAAGATAAAATAAAAATGTGCGCCTGGCGCACCGCTTTGCGCGTGATGCACAGCCTATGCGCCAGGCGCAAAGCCTGTGCGTCGCGCACACTTGCTTTTTGGCCGTTTTTTATTGTTTTAAGATTCTTTTTTATCCTTTGATAAAATCTATCCTTTGAAATACGAAATCAGCTATATTTAGGAATAAAAAATATGATTTTGAAAATATCCTTTAAAAATCAATTATCACGAATAATTAATATTAAAATACTAAAAATACAATTAATTATCAGGAATAATTAATCGGATTTTAAAATTAGGCTTGGATTGTTTTAAACCAATAAATAGACTTTATATTTTCGAAATAAAGTCAGATATCGCCATGGACCATGGAATTGTCGGAGAGTCCTTGAGGGAAAAAAAGAGTTTGGATTGAAAAATAAAAGGTTTAAATTTGTGACTTAAATAAATGTAGGTGGGAAAAAGTTTTGACGTGGCTAGGTTCTGACTGGAGTCTATGTCGGGATCTCAAAAGAGTATGCTCCTGAATTCTAGAAAGTCAAATCATTAGAACTTGATTAATTTTATTTTATTAAAGCGGTCGGACCTCGAGCTGAGGATTCCTACGTATCCTTGCGGAATCAGACCATTCGTAGTTCTAGATCAGATGAAACTTTTTTTTTGTGCCCTAACATTTGCCTAGGCCGCGCTTTCGGGTTTTTAATCTAGTGGGCTTGGACATACCTTGAAAAAGGAATTAGGGTTGATGAAAGATTGAAAGATTTAAGGATTGAGGTTTTGATGAAGATTGAATTGGTTGGGCTAAGGTAAAGATCATGGATAGGTTTTAAGGGTTTGATGGATTGAAGGATTTGAATGAGGGGTAGAACTTGTGTGCAAGCCCCCTAGCTTGACTTTTTATTTCTTTGCCTTTGGTTTTTCTTTTTTGTTTTTTCATTTGCTTTGTGCTTTTTCTTTTGCTTTGCCCTTTTTTTTTCTTTTTCTTTTTTCGCACTTTGAATTTTTTTCACTTTTTTATTTTTGCCTGGCATTGATTTTTTTTATGTAGTGAGGCCTGCACACAAGTTTATATGGTTTTAGGTATTGGAAGGTTTGAAGGTTATCTGTGGAGCTTTGATTTGAAAGGTTATTTGGCTAAGGATCATGGAGAATGATGGTTGAAGGGATTTTTTTTTGCATAAGATGGTTTGTGGATGATGGCTTATGGAAGGTGATGGAAGAAAAGGAAAAAAACTCTTAATCCAAAATATGTCTATTTTTTTTTGTATTTTTTTTGAACTTTTTTAAATTTTTTATTAATCAAGGTCATTAGAGATAATCTGATTTGGGTTTCATCATCGAATTCGAAGCATAAATGAAATGATGGAAGACCAATGAAAAAAAAAGAAACATAAATGGAAAGGCTATAATGAATGAAGTCATAAAGTGATATAGACTCGATTGGAAAGGACATAAATGGCTTAGGGTAAGGATTCTCTGACTCATCCTAGGAAACTTAAAAGACTAAGCCTGTTGACTTGTTGATGTACTGCGCAAAAGGGTTGTTGGTGATGCTGATTCTTGATGTAGGAAGTATTAGAAGTCTATCGTCATCGACCATAATTTGCAGTGCATCTGTAGGACCGACACTTGATGTCAGATGTTTATTATTTTGTTGGAATTCACAGTAGAAATATAGTTTGCACATTTTGAATTTTTTATTAGCTGCAGGGTTCGGAGTAGACCCTATAGAAATGATCGTGCCTCTATCGTGAAGGCGGTCCAAAATAATCTTCATGACTCTAAATGAAGTCGGGGTGGTGATAGTGCACTCGATGAGCCTTAGAGCGCGCTCTCCTTCTTGTTCCTCCATTAGGCGTTCCTAATATTGTAATCTCTCGACCGGTCATGAACATAATCGAGTGGACATCGCTTGTAAGATTTTAGAAATGAATTTCGAAATGGAAATGGAGATGGAGATGGACGGTGTGGAAATGGAAAATGAAAATGGGAAATGGAAATGGGAAATGATTAGAAATGGAGGATTACAAATGGGTATGGTTTTGGACTAGTATGGGCTTAACCGTGATGTTGACATGGGTCTAACTATATGCATATACAGACATGGACCGGACTGGACTGGACTATGCAAGCAGACTGGACTCAATGATTGGGCTTTACTGAATACTAGACTTTGAACTTATAGGTGGAATAAGCATACTAGACTCAATGAAGATTGCCTATGTGGACTTTAGGGAATACTAGACTTTGAACTTACGGGAGAGTAAGTAGGCTAGGCTCACAGAAGATTGCCTATGTGGACTTTAGGGCATACTAGACTTTAAACTTATGGGAGAGTGAGCAGGCTAGGTGATAAGGCTAGACTTTAAACTTACATTTAGAGTAAGTAGGCCAAACCTAAAGATGACTAGATTTTGAACTTACGGATGAGTAAGTAGGCTAGGTAATAAGGAAGGCTAAACTTTAAACTTATATTTAGAATAAGCAGGCTAGACCTAAGGTTGACTAGACTTTGAACTTACGTGAGAGTAAGTAGGCTAGGCAATAAGGAAGGCTAGACTTTAAACTTACATTTAGAGTAAGTAGGCTAGACCTAAGGGTGGGTAGACTTTGAACTAACATTTAGAGCAAGCAGGCTAGACCAAAAGATTAATGAGTTTAGAGTTTGGACTTCTTCCTATATGGGTTTGGAATTGGATTTAACTAGGGCTTACATGGACATGCAAACTAGACCTAGGGTTGGGCTTTTATAGTCCAAAGACTTGACTATGGCTTACATGGAGATGCAAACTATACCTAGGGTATGAATTAGGCTTTTCTAGTACTAAGACTTAACTAGGGTTTACATAGAGATGCAAACTAGACCTAGGGTATGAATTGGGCTTAAATGGACCTAAGTTTTGGATTGGATTAGGATTAGACTTAGATTGAGATGAGACTTAGATTGGAATGGGCTGAGATGAGACTTCTATTGGGCCTAAGATGGATTATAATGCAATTGGTCCTAGTATGAATGCATGGACTCAAATGGGCCTAATATAAATGTATGGACTCAAGCTTAGATGGGCCTAGGATGAATGCAAATGGACTCTACAGCACATGGGCCTGAAATGAAGGCAAGGACTCAAACTTAGATGGGTGTAGGAAGAATGCAAATGGATTGGGATTGGGTTGATTGGATTGGATTAGAGGTATTTGGACTAGACTTAGAAGTTTCGAAATTCGTTTTTGAAATAAACCCCTTGTTTTTATCTTTTATTGGGAAAAGATGATGAATTAATTTTCAAAAGATTTTTTTTGAATAGGTGGTAAGATGATGATTAATAATTGTTTTCGAAAAAGATAGAATAGAAAAGGTTGTAGGATTGATAGGGAAGATTTGTTAGAGATGGGATGAGACGGAACGAGGTAGACATGCATGACGACTCTAACTTTACCATGATCACTTTTCTAGATGCATTTTTTAGGATAGACTCAACCATAGATGATATTATGAAAAGATTAATTTATTTTTGTTTGAATTAGGTGAGTTGTATTTTTGACAAAAGGACACTAAAAGCGATCATGACTCTACATGAATGCAGACAGAAAAACACAGAGAATCGACCACTACGACGACTAAATCGACAAAAACATGAGATGCACAGGATGCGCGCCACGCAACATAGTGGCGCGCGACACGCAGCTTGTGCATCTGGCGCGAGAGCGGTGCGCCAGGCGCAACTTAATGCATTTGGTGCACTGCTCCCCGACATGCTTTTTGGCCAATTAGGCGAGGTTTTGGCCATTTTGACGTTCTTTTTTTTAGACGTAATTTTAGGTGTGATACACATCAATGTTTTGACAAGCTAATAATAGGCAAAATTGCAATCACAAGCAAATGTCACATAACATGGATGCAAAAGTTCTCAACCTAAAGTCCAGTTCTACGTTTCAACTATGGTCATGTTTAGTTTAAGGCTAAAAAGGATCCATGAAAATCAAGGCTCGGGAAGCAAAAAATGAATCGACAAAGTGATTTTATGTTTGCGCGCTTCTCTCTCTAGGTTTTCTCTGCGTACTTAGTACGTCGGAAGCCATGGCAAGGAAATCTAAAACTCAGAAGAAGGTAAATCAGGCGAACATGGACATGGGAAAGAAGATAGGACCATCCCGAATCTCGAGCAGAAACATTTAAAATCTGTAGATGAGGTTTTAGGAGTGACGGAGCTTCAAGTTGAAGATGATTATGAGACAGAGGAGGAATGTGCAGCTGTGGGAGAAATTCTCTCTCCACGATCGTCACCGCGAACTCTTCAGCAGGAATTGATGTTGCGGGAGAATTTCTCAACCTGGCTGGAAACCATAAAGAACTCAGGGGAACGATTGGTGCCAGAGCAGGGGAGGCGATTGCAAAGGGTGGAAGGTACAATAGATCCTCTACCTATTCTTTTTTCTCCTGAAAATCAAATTGAAAATGAAAATGTGAATGTGAGTAAGATTGTGATGGATGATATTCAATCGGAAATTGACTATTGGAATTCTGCTATTTACTGTTACATTATTGGTGCAAACCCTCCCATACATGTAATAGAAGGATTCATAAGGAGGATTTGGAAGGATCAAGGGGTGGATAAGGTGGATGTAGTTAACAAAGGGATTTATATGGTGCGATTTAGATCCATCGAGAAAAGGGATGGGATATTGACTGGTAATGCTCATTTCTTTGACAGCAAGCCAATAATCATGAAACCATGGACTACATATGTGGATATATGCAAGGACAATATCAAAAACTCTTCCAATATGGGTTCAATTGACCTTAGATTATTGTAACAACCCTGAATTTCCATTTTCTTTAGAAAACATAACAGAGTACAAAACATGGACAATTCAAGAGTTGTTATGCCGCGATTATTAAACATTTAATAACCACAAGGCGAAAGGTACTACTACCAGTACATAAATTAATTATTAACTATTACAACTAAAAGAAAATGTAATTAATTAATACACTCCTATAACAAACCATAATTCTAAACTATTGCAGCGGAAGTCTTAACTTTAATAAATCTATATCTAGGTGAAGTCAACGCTCTCACCCAATATAAGCTAGTCACCATCAAGCCCTGCACATTGAAGACATGTAATATCAGCCAAAAGGCTGAGCAAGATTTCATACCAATAACAACTTCGAACTATCCAATGTGCAGGTGGAATACATACATAGTATTCCACAAAATCATTTCACCTGTACAACATTCAACTTGAACATAATTGACAACCTTCAATAATTCAAATCCACTTTACTTTCTTTCTAAACCATTCTGTAAAACTTTCAAATATAACTCCTTTGAAATCTGTGAGTAGGAAGTAATAAAAATCCAATGAGCTAGCTAGGCTCACTAGATAAGGTAAACACCAAAGTCCCTAGTATGCATACCCCTAACTTGATAACGTATCAAGAAGGAAGACGAATGGCAAGAGTATTGATCAATATACTCCCAACTACTAAAATAAATTGTTGAGACACTGTTAACTCAACATACTTCCATACTCGAGGAAGACCGCTTACCGGCAACCCCACAATTTAATTAAAACTTGGTAACAATGAGGAACTTCCTCCTTTTAATAATCACAACCTTGTCTCACGAGGAACTTCCTCCTTCTAATATAATTCTCTTAAATAATCTCATAAACTGTTTTAATATAAATATCGTCAAAACAATTGAAAGCTCCATAAATAGCATCGTAAAAACGATTCCAAACTCAATATAAATCACAAATCAATATGAAATGCTTTCTGAAATAATCTGTACAAGCTTAATATGAAATCTTACCTTTATTAGCAAACCACAATCAACCAATCTCAATCACAAGTCAAAAAGGTTCCTTTACGAACCCGGAATCTACAATATAATAATATAGTATAAGTCACTAGACTATACTTCATACAATTCATCTAAAAATAGCACAAGCTAGTTAATAGACTTTCACTAAACTGGAAACAACTCAACTTGTCACAATCTAAGAAGTCACAAATTAAAGTTCATAGATTAAAGGTCAATGGAAGCAACCTGAGCAATAAACCTAGATAGTCAAATAATAAGGATGGAGTTGACTCTAATACTAAAAGTCCATTAATAAAACATTCATAAGAAAACATTGAAACTTAAAACATTCGAAACTAACTATACTTTTTATCAATTTCAGCAGAAACTTAAAATGGACATAACTTCCTCATTCGAACTCCAAATCAAGCATTTCTTGAGCCTATCTTGAGTAAAATTTCGATACGAACAACTTTTGTGAAATAGTATTTTGGCTAAAAACGCCCATAAACAGACGAAAAACACAAATTACGAATCTGACCTGTAATTCCTACGAGTTATAGTTCTTGTTGATAAACTTATTATTAATAAGCAAAATTCCTTTCAATCAAGCTACACCCAACACTCATAATCAAAACCCCCAATTCAATTTATCTCCAGAACCCTAAACTAACAAAACCCCAAATTCAGATAATCAACCAAATACGAAATTAAAACTTAAGAACATAACTTACTTGATTAAGGAAAGTAATAGAGTGAAACTACTCTATAAAAGAACTCGAAAATCTCCACTTCGATCCGATTTACGATCCGAAAAACGCAAACCCAAGATCAAATTCTCCTCATTGAAAAAAAACCACAAACCGAAGATGAACAGTTGGAGATGATGGACCAAGGTTGATGAATACTTAGTAGCTTTAATGGTGGTGTTTGGTATTTATTTTTTTTGTAGGTTTAGTAAAGTTGAGGTTGAAGAAAAGAAAGATGGTTGAGTACAGGGAATGAAAGAAAATCGTGGGTTTAGAATGAACTAAGGAGCAGTACAACTCTCCTTTCTTTCTTTTTTTTTTTTTTTTTTTCTAATTTTCTCTCTCCTTATAATACTAATATAATTGTAGTTAGGTGCTTAACCTAGGAAATTTAGGAATTAACTTTTGACTCCTTCTAAGGTAAAGTCAATAGGTGGGAAACAAAATATATTTAATAACATAATATTTTAAATTATTTTTTTATAAACTAAAATAATATAAATAATTACTAAATAGGTATAAAAATACGGGGTGTTACAATTATAAATATTGGGGTTTGTCTTGTATGGAGAAGATTGTTAAGCCTCTAGGGAGGCTGATTAAGCTAGATCAAGCCACTAGTAGGAGGGATAAACTTCAATATGCCCGTGCTATGATTGAAGTCCAAATTGAGCAACATTTTCCAGATGAATTGAAATTCATAAATGAAAAAAGACATATTGACTGCTGTTGATGTGCACTATGAATGGAAGCCGATTCAATGTAAACAATGTAAGGGTATGGGGCTTGAGGAGAGTAAATGCTCAAAGGTGATATTGAGGCAGGAATTGAGGCAAAAAAAGGGTAATAATAGGCATGGGGGAAGACCAGAATGGGTTGTAGCAGGTATAGGGGAGCAGTTCAAGCACACTGAGGGGCAGCAGGGATTTCAGCTAGTTAGGAATCCTGCAAGAATGATACTGACTAGTCCAAATGCTGCAACTACTCAGAATCATTTTAAGGTCTTGGTTGAGACTGAGAAGGAGGAAGATGTGACTGGAAATGCTGATGATACACAGACTGAGGGTAATGAAGTGAATGGAAATGGTTGTGCAGCTGTGATTGTAGGACTGGTGGACTGTGGTTCTGTGGAGGTGAAGGATTCAGGAGGGGGACCAACCTCCTGATGGTAATGGATAGATTGATCATATGGAATGTAAGGGGGTCAACAACCAACAAAAGCATAAAGAGGTGAAATCAATAATTAATTAAAAGAATATTGGCTTTGTTGGCCTCCTAGAGACTAAGGTAAAAGCTCACAATATGGGTAACCTTTATCTTAGTTTGTTTCAAGGATGGTGTTTTACGTCTAATTCTTCATTTCATAAAGGTGGTAGAATAGTTATAGCTTGGAATCCTAAGTCTTTCCACGTTAATATTGTGGCTTGCTCAAGTTAGATGATCCATTGTGAAATACAACCCATGAATGGATTGCCTTTTGCTTGTTCTGTCATATATGCTGCAAATGATGCAGCTGTTAGAGACTTAGCTTGGCAGGATCTTGAACAACTTGCTTTGCATATGAACAAGCCATGGATTATTGTTGGGGATTTCAATTGTGTCTAGCATACAGATGAAAGAATAGGTTCTATTGTGAGAGCTCAGGAAGTTGCTAGATTGCAGGAGTGTGTTAACAGCTGTGGCATTCAGGATATTTCTAGTTCAGGGAGTAGGTTCACATGGAATAATAAGCAGTAAGGGGAGCATAGAATCTTATGTAAACTTGATAAAGCCATGGTGAATCAGTCCTGGTGTGATGTGTATCCAAATGCATCAGCCCATTTCTTATCTGAGGGACAATTTGATCATTGTCCATTGGTGATTGCTGTTTATCCAGCTGTAGACATTGGTAGATACCCACATAAGTATTTCCAGATGTGGAGTGGTGCTTCAAATTTTAAGCAGATTCAGGGTACTCCAATGTATAAAGTTGTTTAGAAAATGAAAAAAGTAAAAGCTGCTCTTAAGAAGCTCAATAATGAAGGTTTTTCTGACATTCATTGTAGAGACATTCAAGCCTATAAAAAGATGATTTCTAGTCAGGAGATACTGCAAAGAGATCCTTCTGACTTGCAATTCAGGGAGAATGAGAGGGTAGCTGTGGATGAATATAGAAGTATACATAAAGCCTATCTGTCTTTCTTGGGCCAGAAAGCAAAATTGAAGTGGTGTAGAGATGGGGATGAGAATTCAGCTCTTCTTCATCAATCAATTAGAGCTAGAAGACTGAAGAACACAATTTATGCAATCAATGATAAAGATGGTCATTGGCAGGAAGATATTGCAGCAGTCAATAAGGCTTTCCTTGATTACTATAAGTTCTCGTTGAGGTCATTGTTGCAAGATAGAGCAAAAGTGAAAAATGCAGGAAGATATCTAGAGAGCATGTTCAGCTTCTTGAGAGACCATATACTGCTGAAGAAGTGAAGAGTGCTTTGTTCTCTATTCCAGGAGACAAGGCTCCTGGATCAGATGGGTTTGGGGCTCAATTCTTCAAAGACACATGGCATATTACAGGAGATGAGGTAACACATGCTATACTTAATGTTTTTAATTCTCGCAAATTGCTAGCAGAATTAAATACTAATACACTTACTCTCATACCTAAAGTGTCTTGTCCTAATTCTGTAATGGAATTCCAGCCTATTGCATGCTGTAACACTCTTTACAAATGCATAACTAAGATGACGTGTAATAGATTGAATACTATTTTACCTGATATAATAGCAGAAAATCAGGGTGCATTTGTGAAAGAAAGGTTTATTGTTCATAACATAATGATGTGTCAGGACTTAGTGAGACACCTTGGGAGGAAAAATGTTAAAGAAAGTTGTATCATGAAGTTAGACATGAAAAAAGCATATGATACTATTGATTGGGATTTTCTTGAAGAGATGATGTATGCCTTAAAATTCCCTGAAAAATTTGTAAAACTTGTAATGGTGTGTGTTAGGACTCCAACTTTTTCTCTCATGATAAATGGCTCACTCAATGGATTTTTTAGATCTAAGAGAGGGTTGAGACAAGGGGATCCTATCTCCCCCTTGCTCTTTGTCCTGTGTATGGAGTATCTGTCAAGGCTGATGAGGAAGTTAGACACTCATGCTCACTTTCAATATCACCCAAGGTGTAAGCAGATAAAGCTCAACCACATGATCTTTACTGATGATGTGATCTTGTGTTGTGTTGTGCTGGAACATTCGCTGCAGTTTATAGTATGCTTCAAGCTTTTAAGCTGTTTTCTTCCTCTTCTGGGTTGCAAATCAGTGAGAGTAAATCAGATTTTTATACTGCTGGGGTGAGTGGGGATGTTATTCAAAGAATAAAAAATGTGTCTGGTTTTAATCATAGTAGCCTTCCTTTCAAGTATTTGGGATTACCTATTTGCTCAAGGAAGATTACAATTGCAGAATGTAATGGGATCATTGAGAAGATGGGGGCTAGAATCAAAGTCTGGAGTAGTAGGAATCTTTCCTATGCTGCTAGACTTCAGCTAATAAACTCAGTCTTGTTGAGCATGCACATTTATTGGGCCCAGATTTTCATAATGCCCAAGTTCATACTCAAGGAAATAGAGAAGATTTGCAGATCTTTTCTGTGGAGTGGGGAGCAAGGGAGCAGGAAGTCTGGTAATGTGGCATGGCAGAAGGTTTGTACTCCAAAGCAAGAAGGTGGCCTAGGTGTGAGATAGATTCTGAGCTGGAATAAAGCTGTTCTTGCTAAGTATTTTTGGGCAATTCACACAAAACAAGATAACTTGTGGGTGAAATGGGTCCATGAGGTCTACATTAAAAATCAAGAATAGTGGGAGTATGAACCACCACATGACTGTTGCTGGTACTGTAAACAAATTTGCAAGATTAAAGATGAAATCAAAGTGTTGTATACACAGCAAGACTTCAAAGAGATGTATAAGTTCAGCATCAAGCAGATATACCTGAAGATAAGAGGGTCAAATGAATTGGTTCATTGGGACAAACTCATCTGGAATAGACTGGCTATTCCAAAGCATATAGTGATAAGTTGGTTGGCAATGCATCAATGACTCAGAACAGCAGACAACCTGGTTCAGTAGGGAGTGATTGAGTCTGATAGTTGTATGTTGTGTGATAATGGCATTGAAAGTCACAGTCACTTGTTCTTTCAATGTAATTATGCTTCGGAATGTCTGAAGATGGTTAAAGGTTGGTTAAATCTCCACTCTACACACAACTGCTTTTCGAGGCGGGTCTTTTTATTCGAAAAGCGAGAGAACTGGAGTGCATAAAAGAATTTTGGCTGTTGTGTTCACTGGTCTGGTTTACTTTTTGTGGTGGGCTCGTAATGAAGCTGTTTGGAACCAAGTTGTTTGGACACCTGAGGTTATCTTCAAAAAATTGAAAGAGCAAGTGCAGATGAGGGTGAAGTTAGTTCTTCCTAAGAAAGTCTCACAAAAGGAAAAGATGTGGATAGAAAATGTGTTCTTGTGAAAGTGTTGTTTGTATAGCTTGTTTGGTAGCTTTTCTTGTTTTTTGAGGGGGCCAACCTAGTTGGGCTGCTCTAAACTTGAAAAGTTGTAGGTTGTAAATCGTTTTTTGGTGATTTATACTAATACTTACTTACAAAAAAAAAATTTAAAAATAAAAAGGATCCATGACTAAGAGATTAATCCCACGCTTCTTACCTTTGCTTAAAAAGGTGGCCACGTGTAAGACGCACTCTAGTTCTCAAGTTAGGAACAAGAGAACAATGTCATGGTTGAGTAGCTTTTCTTATGACTAAGATCCAACACTATCGCTCAGGAAACTTTCGGAAGGACAAAGCGCAAACCCCCAGGGGTGGTCTCACGCATAGAACATGCGCTAAGGCAAGGAAGATTGTCCCTATGGTGGCTTAAACAATAGCCATGCATATGCAAAACAGTATGTTATTCTAAGGCATAAAATGAGAATGAATCGTATTTTTCAAGTTTCACCCACTCATTTAAAAAATTATTTTTTTAAAATCATCCCCAGTGAAGTTGCCAAATTGTAGGCGTGTTTTTATTCGCCTACGCGGGATGAGCGCGTATTTGACTACCTCATTGTAAAGATTTTATTGAAAACGTTTTGAAGTCGCCAACAAGTCTTTAAAAGAAGACTCATAAACCTAATTGGATAATGGGAAATCAAATGGACAGCTTAGAGACTTATCCAATGTAGATTTGCCCGTCATGACTCTATTAATGGTCAATGAGCCATAGATTGAGTTCGGGGGTGAGGGTACGAATAAGATCAGGAATCAAATTCGCATATTGATGGCCTCTACTTAATATCGATTCATATCTATATTTATGCAAATAAATAACTACATAATATTTTAATGCAATCTGAATATTAATCTATGTTAGCTCATTAAACAAACAAAAGACTAATTTTTAGTGACATGTTATTATGCAATCAAATTACAAGAAACCTAACAGGCTGTCCAAATTATCCGAATTTAATGTTAGAACTGTTCTTTAGGTCTTTGATTAGCAATAATAATCATGTGAGCTGACGAAAGCATTAAAACATAAACTCATGCATATGAATAATATACTTCCTCCGTTTCTTTTTAGTTGCAACACTTTTTTTTTCACAAACTCCAATGCAAAATTTGGGTAGGAGAGATGTAGAAAGGAAACAAGGAGAGGGCCCCATGTGATTGGAGAGAGATAGAGAGAAAGGAAAAGCAAAAGTAGAAAGTGTTACAACTAATTAAAAATTTCCCTTTTAGGAAAGTGTTGCAACTAAAAAAAACGGAGGAAGTATATCAATGTAATGTAAAAGAAAATATAAAAAAAAGGACATTTAGAGAAGAAAGTAGAGTACAACGTTAATTCCCTTTAAGATTTACATCGTGACAAGTAGATGGTTAGTAAAATAAGAATTAAATTGGAATTGACCCTCAGGAAATTATACCTTTGTCGCCTAGGTCTTGTATTATGGTCTTCAGGATGAGCAATCTTAAAGCTTGAAATATAAAATTCGCAGGTATGAATGTGTTTGAATATGAGTTTGAGTGTTTGAATATGAGTTTAAGTGTGAGTTGTTAAGGATGTCGATGTATTAAAGCGTAGGAAAGCATTGTGAAGCATTGTTCAAAGAAACGAGGTATTAATAGGCAAAGGAAACCGAAAACGAATCGAAAAGATAAAATAAAACTGTGCGTCTGGCGCACCGCTTTGCGCTTGACGCACAGCCTGTGCGTTGGGAGCACAACTTGTGCATCGCTGTAGACACATAATCGTGTCTCCCCATTTAAGGGTCCGATAATAAATACGCTTTGATTTCCTGAATCAAGGACGGTTCTTTCACTTAACTTTCGGATGGTTTTCAATATA
Organism: Beta corolliflora; assembly: GCA_947648045.1. Lineage (NCBI taxonomy): Eukaryota > Viridiplantae > Streptophyta > Magnoliopsida > Caryophyllales > Amaranthaceae > Beta > Beta corolliflora. Next base: position 1,737,892 of record CANSZD010003457.1, on the reverse strand, counting down.
ATTCTCATACACTTTAATTTTCCGAATACACTCGTGCTTATAATCTCGTACTTCCACATACTAAACACAACAAACATAGTCAAGCACTCATACGTTCCTATTTACATCGATCTTTTGGCTTCAAGATTGGTCCTCCTGGGTCGTTACGCTCTCAAACCTAAGCCCCATAGGTACACTCCTGAGGGCCCTTGAATAATTCTTTTTCTTATATTTCCTTGAAGTTACTAACGATTTCTTGTCATGATGTAGATATTTATTAAATAAACGTTATTATTGTACTTTCTAACCCTTTTCTCTTATTTTGTATATATAATATTCATGTTTTTATGATTGTTCTATGTAGGGGTGAAAGTTATTTGGATAAAAATCGAAATCCAATCCAATCCAAACCAAATTACTAATTCGGATTGGACTCAAATTATGTTCGGATTGGATTCAGATTGAATTTTTTGAAAAATTGGATTTTCGGATCGGATCGGATTGAGGGTGATTGGATCCAAAAATCCAAAATAAACGAATAGTAGATATGCCTTGAATTGTATAATTAGAATTGGGCTTAACAAATACTTCTTTAAAAAAAAACCAAATGGTCTAGCGGCCTTTCCCTTCCCCTAAAACTCTAACCGGCTAACTTCCTAATCACTATCGAAAACTTTATTTTGATGTTAATACCTATCGAAAACTTTATTTTGATGCTCGTGCCTAATTTATTTCATCGAAAAAATGGAGTTTTAAAAAATTGGATATTTCGGATCGGATCCAATCTATCGTCTGAAAATTCGGATTGGATTGGTTTGGACTCAAACTCTAATTTGATTGGATTCGGATTGAAAAATTGAAATCCAAATTTTGTTCGGATTGGATTGGACTAGGCCTAAGTCCAAACCGTACACCGATCTTTCACCCCTAGTTCTATGCATGATTTTTATCGCCCACTTGTTATTATTGCTAATCAAGACCTAAAGAACTGTTGTAACTAAATCAGATAATATGGACAACCTGCTAGGTACCTTGTAAATTGATTACTTAATAACTTATCACTAAAAAAATAGTCTTTTATGTGTTTCTTGAACCAACATAGACTAATCGTTTTAGGGTGCATGGAAATAATTATGTGGTTGTTCTTCTGCATAAAACTTGTTGTGAATCGTATTAAGTAGAGGCCAGCAGTGGGCGACATGGTTCCTGACCGTGTTCGTACCCTCACCCTCGAACTCAATTTTTGGTTCATTGACCATCTATGGAGTCATGATGGGGAAATCTACATTTGAAAACGTATTTAATAAAACCTTAACAATGGGGTAGTCAAATACGCGCTCACACCGCGTAGGCGAAATAATAGCACGCCTACAATCGCGCGCACTTGCTCTTTGGCTGGTTTTATTTATTGTTTTAAGATTCTCTTTTATCCTTTGATAAAATCTATCCTTTGAAATCCGAAATCAGCTATCTTTAGGAATAAAAAATCTGATTTTCGAAATATCTTTTAAAAATTAATTATCGTGAATAATTAATATTAAAATATTAAAAATACAATTACTATCAGGAATAATTAATTGGGTTTTAGAATTGGGCTTGGATTATTTTAAACCAATGAATAGTCTTTATATTTTCGAAATGTTTTTGGACTTAGCTCATTCGATTGCTCTTCTTTTGGACCGGACCAATTAGGACAACGGTATGTTTCATCATTGCGCACTCTATGGGGAAACACGATTTTGTCTCTACAGCTAGCAATATATACGTCAAAATATACCACACTTTAATTACAAATTTCACAAAACAAACGTAATCTAAATTTCGAGTTATAATTTTGATAATCGCATCATATGAACAACTAATAGCAAAAACTCTAACTCATACAACAAAGTTCATTGAATATCTAGTTCTAAAACCTAAAAAACAAGCGCATAATCTAGTTCGAAAACATAAAAACGACATCTTCAATTAAGAAAACGAAACAACAACTAATACATAATATGTACGTCGTCAAAATCTCAAAAAATTGATGAAAGCTACCTAAATTAAAGATGTTTCTCTTCTTCGCAACGACACTGCCGCCTCTTGTTCTCGCCATTGCAAAAGCAAAAACAGAGGAGAGAGAAAAAAATAATTGAAAATCAAGAAGTCGACATATGATAAGGAGAGAGAAAAAAGAAAAACATAAAAAATAAAAAATCGAAAGAAAATTCAGAGAGATGGAGAAGCTATGGAAGCAAAAAAAATGGAGAGAAAGAGGAGAGAGGAAGGAGTGTTCTGTGTTCGTTCAAAGATGTTAGAAGAGGAGAGAGAAAAGAAAGAGTAAGAAGGTGGGACTTGGGAGGGAGAAAAACTAACACAATACTCTCGCACGTGTGAAATAAAAAAGGGAAATTCTCAGTGGTAGCCTTCAATTTTGGCTTTTTATCATTCGTAGCCAAAAAAAAAAATTGATTATCAGAAATAGCCTTGAGGTTTTGACTATACTTGAACATGTCGCACTAACAACGATTTTTCGTTAAAAACAATTGTTGAACGGGTTATTTTTGAACTAAGTATATGTGGTTCCATAAGCTAGAATGATATGAGTTTCCTTGATTTTACCTTCATGTCTTATAAAAAACTTATTTCACTTGATTTTACAAAAGATATGAACAAAAAAATGTTTGTCAAAGGACAATTTATGTTATTTTAGACACTAATATATACCTTAATTACGATGAAAACAACCTTCTCAACAATTGTTTTTAACGAAAAATCATTGTTAATACCACATTTTCATGTATAGCCAGAAACTCAAGGCCATTTCTGATAATCAAACTTTTTTTGGCTACCAATGATAAAAAGCCAAAATTGAAGGCTACCACTGAGAATTTCCCAATAAAAAAGCACATGAAAGTTTCCTTAAAATGCTTTAGGTGCACAATAAGTTACTGTGAATGAGGTTTATTTAAGAATTTTACTTAAGTATTAGTGTCCGATAAGCACTGACAATCACATTGACTTTGATCTGCGACAAGAGACACATCATGGCCATTGATAGGATATATCAATCAATCCATGATTTTGTAATATCTTCTGTATTCGTTAAGTGTATATTTAGCTTCCTTGTATCCTGTATAGAAAGCAAGTGAGTCAATGAAATATCCTCGCGAATCATTCTCTTAAATTTTAGAAAAGATTCATATTTGTTGCTTATATAAACTACTAAACTAGCACAAGAAATCCCTTTTCCTCCGTACTAGTGACAAGTGAGTGAACATGAATAACACAAACCAATGTGGAGTGAAATGCCAACCATGTAGCGTAACACATGAACGACGACGAAGTGCTAACTATATGCCAAACATCTGGAACTATGATTTTGTGCAGTCTCTTACAAGTGAATTTAAAGTGAGACATGAAATATAACACTTCTTCTAGGCTTTTTAGTTTAGTTGGAATGACGAAGTATTCTTGTTCATTTCCAGTTTTGCGATCGTCATACATATTATCCCGATGCTATATTATAATTATAAGTTAAAACCATTAAATGCAGGAAGCAAATTACAAAGAACGAGTTGAAAAGTTGAAAGACGAGTGTATACATATCTTCAATAGAGTGCCGGAGTTGTCGAAGCCATACATTGTCGACACCATCACTAAACTAGGTTTGCAGAATGTGTTACACAAGGAAATCAAGGATGCCCTTGAATCCATGGCAGCCGGTTTGAACAACAATGTTTGTTTAGAAGAAGGTTTTTTAAGTAATACTGCTTTATGTTTTAGGCTTCTTCGACAATACAACTATAACGTTTCACCAGGTATTTGTTTTTCTTGAGACCTTAAAATTTTAATTCTATTAATAACTCGTCTTCCATATGATGTGCCCCTCATTTATGCATTCTTGATAACTTCACTATACTCAATGGTAACCTAATATATGCATTGAAAGTGTTTGGGCCCATTTCATGGACCAGCCCATTCCTAGCAAAATTACCAAAACACCCCTACTCCTAGGGACATCAACCCTCCACCAGTTGGAGTTGACCTAAATACCCTAATTTATTGGAATTCACAACCACTATAAATAGTGCTTGTCCCATCAGTCAACAGGTATTCAATTCTCACCTAAAAAGCTAGAGCATCTCTCTCTACAATTACTGCTTTCTCTCTCTACCTCAATTACTGACTTGAGCGTCGGAGGGGCGTTCCCGGAAAAACCCCCGGGGTAGTTTTTCAGTGTGCTTTGCAGGTTTATCGGCGTCAAGACCATCGGAGCTCTCGTACCCTCTCAGCATTCAGTTGGCATCCCCTTCATCTTTACTTAAAGTTTCTTGACAGAAACAGTTTGGCGCCGTCTGTGGGGATACAACAATCTCAAGCCACAACCGAGAGCTGAAATGACACCGATCCGCCGAAACCGTAAAGCTCCTCAGCCATAACCTAATCCACCTTCTCATCGCACACCCACCGTTGAGACACTCGACCCTCAGGAGGATGAGAGTCCTACGCCTCCGCCAGAGCATGGGCCTCAGCCTCAGCCAGCTGGACCCCCTCATCCACAACCTCCTCTGCCCGCTGAACTCCAGAGGATAGGGGACCAGCTAAACCAAAAAATTGAACGAAACCTAAGGGCCATGTTAGCTACTCTTCAAAATGGGGGACAACCACAGCCTCAGCCTCAGCCTGAGGGGGAGGCGAGGGAAGGAGCCTCTCGAATGCATTGATCAAATGCTGCTGGACCCCCTCAGCCCTCGGCTCGGAGGCATGAACAACCGAGAGAGCAAAGACCCCCTCAGCTAGCTCGAAGACCCTCGCAGCCCCATGGACCCCACCGGTCGAACGTAGACCGCCTCTGACGTAACATGGGCGGAGGGACGCCGCCGCACAATCGAAGAGAACCGACTCCGTAAGGGGCAAATGGATGCCCGGGAAATCCTAAATAGGAAAGAAGCTTCAAGGGCACCCCCATCAAGACGTGAGCGTGAGCCTGGTCAGCCCCACTCTCCTCGCCGGGAGCGAGAGAGGTCCCCCCCTCACTCGCCCAGACACCGGGAGGATGAATGGGACTCGGCCTCATCTCAACCACGCAAATGTGGGGACCCCCAGATGGTCAATAGAGGTGTCCTGAACTTCATGACCCCCTTCAGCAAAGAAATCATGGACACCCCCAACCCAGGCAAAGTAAAAGTGCCTCTTATCGAGCAATATGTAGGCTCGACGGACCCGGCTGACCACATGGCCTCATACAAAGCGCAAATGAGTGTGCAAACGGGTTGCGAGGCGGCATGGTGTCGCTACTTCCCAACCACACTCAAAGGATTGGTGCTTAGCTGGTTCTCAGAGTTATCTCCCGGGATTATCACTAACTTCTCGTCTAGAAGCACTCTTCTCTTAAAGACTTCATTGCGGGGAGGTGACACAAGAAGACTAGCATCCATTTGATGTCGGTCAGGCAAGAGAACAATGAGAGTCTGAGCGACTACATCAAGAGGTTCAACGAAGAGTCGCTAAGGGTGTCAGACCTCCAAGATGGGGTAGCATTCACCGCGCTTATGTCCGGGCTCTTTCCACGGCAAGTTCCGTTGGTCCTTGGCGGAAAACGAAGTCACTACATTCACGGAAGCCATGACCCGGGCACAAAAGTTTATACAGGCCTCTGACATTTGTAAGCCAAGCAACGACAACTCAAGGAAGAGGAAGGATGACAAGGGTCTTGCGGATCACCGCAACGGCCGAGATCAGACCAAGGCTCCTCGATCCAACCCCCAGCCTAACCGGCCCTCCGCTAGTAGGGAGGATTCCCGATTTAATAGAAACCAAAGGGAGATTTACTTCGACCTCAAAGAGAAGTTGGTGTTACCAAGGCCACCCCCCATAAAGACCTCCAACACTCGACGGGACAAACGATTATGGTGTGAGTACCACAAGGAGTGCGGTCACACCACCCGTGATTACCGAGAATTCAAGAAGGCCTTGGATAATCTAGCCGATCAAGGGAAGCTCAACAGGTACCTCAAACATCCTGAGGACAAGGACAAGAGGAAAGAAGATCGAACCAACAGTGATGACACTGAAGGGTACCTTGGTGTCATATCGGGTGGATTTGCTTCAGGATGCCTAACCGGCCGTTCCCGCAAATCCCACCTTCAAGAGCTGAAGCACCAAGTGTTAAAGGTTGAAGGTACCCAGGCTAGCTGCCCCGTAATGACCTTCGGAGAAGCAACTCGACGCATTCAAACGCCCCATGATGACCCCTTGGTGATAGAGATGAAGATCGCGAACTCGAGAGTGAAGAGGATCCTAATTGATAGCGGATCCTTTGCCGACATCATTACCTTGGATTGCCTCAAAAAACTCAAGTATCAAGAGAAGGACACAACTCCCATCCATCAGCCACTGATAGGCTTCGGGGGCAGCTCAGTTCATCCTGTCGGCACTATCAAGCTCCCAGTGCGACTCGGGGAAAAGGGCAAAGGAAGAAGCCTACCAGTTGACTTCTTGGTTGTGGACATCCCATTGCCATACAACGCAATCATGGGTCGTCCTACACTGAACAAGGTCAAAGCTGCGATCTCGGTGTATCAACTCTTGATGCAATATGAAACGGATGAGGGGGAAGTCGGCAAAATTCATGGGGATCAGCAATCAGCTAGAGAATGCAATGTCAATAGCTTGAAAAATGGCACAACCTCATCCAAAGGAGGAACGCCACCCAAGAAGAGAAAGAGGAGTGAAGAAGAGGCATCCTTGGACTGCCTCAGCATCTACATCTTAGATAACCCGAAATGCTACGACCGCCCTCAACCAGTTGAAGAGGATGAGGAGGTCACCCTTTATGAAGAGCTTGGCCACCGAGTGAGGGTAGACCGAACAATAGATCAAGCATTGAGGGAGGAAATCATCATGGTATTGAGGGAGTACAAGGACGTTTTCACCTATGAGGCAACAGACATGCCTGGGCTATACCATAATTTCATGTGCCATGAATTGAACATCAAAGAGGGATACCGTCAATTTAAACAAAAGTTGAGGCACCAAGGCCCGGAGAGAAACACGGCCGCAGCAGCAGAAGTGAAGAAGCTCTTAGAAGCAGGATTCATTGAAGAATGTCAATACACAGAATGGTTGGCCAACGTGGGGCTCGTCAAAAAGTCTAGCGGAGCATGGCGGATGTGTGTGGATTTCACAGACTTAAACAAAGCATGTCCGAAAGACAACCATCCCCTCCCCAAGATAGACAGATTGGTGGACTCAACAGCAGGGCATGCACTTCTTAGTTTCATGGATGCCAATGCAGGGTACCATCAAATACCCATGGCTGATAAGGATAGGTCACACACTGCCTTCATCACAAGCCAAGGGGTCTACTGTTACAAGATGATGCCCTTCGGGCTAAAAAATGCGGGAGCCACCTATCAGCGCACAGTGAACAAGATCTTCCAAGGTCAACTAGGCCGCAACATTGAAGTGTATGTTGACGATATGATCGTCAAAAGCAAGCAAGCAACAGATCACGCAGCTGACTTAAGGGAAACCTTGTCTACCCTCCGTCGATATCGGATGATGCTTAACCCCAAAAAGTGTGTTTTTGAAGTGAAGGGAGGGAAATGCCTTGGCTTCTTGGTCGACGAAAGAGGGATTGAAGCCAACCCAGACAAAGTCCAAGCGGTGTTGGACATGAGGTCTCCTAAGAACGTCCGAGAGGTCCAACGCCTCACGGGTTGTTTAGCGGCCCTCGGTCGCTTCTTATCCCGGTCAGCCGGCAAGAGCCTCACCTTCTTTCGAGCACTCAAGCGGAAAACATTTGATTGGGATGAAGAAGCAGAAAAAGCGTTTCAGCAACTCAAGCAACATCTTTCCACCCTCTCCATGCTCATCTCCCCCCTTTCAGGGGAAACACTATATGTTTATCTGGCGGTGTCCGAATACGCACGAAGTGCCGTACTTGTGGCTGATCGAGAAGATGGCCAACATCCGGTATACTTCGTTAGCCATGCTTTTCGAGAGGCAGAAAGCAAGTACAACCAGATTGAAAAGATGGTTTACGCCTTAGTCATGGCAAGTCGGAAGTTGAAGCCCTACTTTCAAGCACATCCTATCAAGGTCCTAACCGGACAACCTCTTCGAAAAGTCATTGAAAATCGCAATCACTCCAGTCGCATGACAGATTGGGCTGACCAACTGGCCGATTTCGGCCTCGAGTATGAACCCCGGAGGGCGATTAAAGCCCAAGCCCTGGCAGACTTCATCTCAGATTGTACTTCCGGACCAATTGGGGAAGAGGGATCAGCAACATGGGGGCTTCAAGTTGACGGCTCTTCTACTAAAACGGGAAGCGGAGCAGGGCTGGTCATAATACCCCCTGTTGGTGACAAGTTGGAGTATGCCATTAAGTTTGATTTTTTGGCTTCCAACAATGAAGCTGAGTATGAGGCACTGATTCTAGGGCTACAAATATGCATCGCCTCAGGAGCTAAGTCAGTCCGAGCCAAGTCCGTATCACAGCTCATAGTCGGTCAAGTATCGGGAGAATTTGAGGCCAAGGAGGATAACATGAGGATGTACAAATCTAAAACCAAAGAGGTAGTCAATAACCTACAAGAATTTCAGATCTTGCATGTGCCTCATGGCGAAAATCGACGGGCCGACGCCCTAGCTCGAATGGCGAGCTCAGCCGACGGACTCAGCCCAAGGACCATCATGTGGGACGTCATCCATCAACCTAGCATCAATGCCAAACAAACTCTTGTCTTAGACAGAACTTCTACATGGATGGAAAAGATGATTAAGTACTTGAGATATGAGGAGCTCCCCCTAGACGACAAGCAGGCTGAGAAGGTTCAGGCAAGGGCTAAGTGGTTCACCTGGCATGACAGGAACTTATACAAGAAATCCTACACCCATCCCTTGCTAAAGTGTGTCACCCCTGAGGATGGAAACTACATATTAAGGGAGATACACGAGGGGGCATGCGGAAGTCATCAAGGAACCAGAACCATCGCTGCCAAGGCACTCCGGGCGGAATACTATTGGCCGACGTTGAAGGAAGATGCAATGGAGTTGGTTCGGAAATGCCCTAAGTGCCAATTGTTCTCAGATCTCCCTCGCACACCAGCAAATCCCCTTACCTCCATACAAGTTGTGTTGCTCTTTGATAAGTGGGGCATGGACCTACTCGGCCCGTTCCCTCCTGCCTCAGGTCAAAGAAAATTTCTCATTGTTGCAATAGATTACTTCACCAAGTGGATCGAAGCTGAGCCCCTTGCCACAATCACGGACAAGCAAGTGCAAATGTTTATCTGGAGGAATATCATCACGAGGTTCGGAGTCCCCAAAACCCTTGTATCTAACAACGGAAGACAATTCAACAGTGGCCCGACCCGGGACTATTGTGATCGTTTCGGCATAAGCACCAGGTTTTCAGCCGTCTCAAGGCCCCAGACCAATGGCCAAGCTGAGGTAGCCAACAAGGTTATTCTCAAAGGAATCAAGAAGTCCTTGGACGGAGCCAAGGGGGCATGGGTCGACGAATTGCCAGGGATACTCTGGTCAGCGCGGACAACCGTCAAGGAAGCTACAAGCTACTCTCCTTTTCAGCTCGTCTATGGGAGTGAGGCTGTCCTCCCCGTGGAAGTTGGCATACCTTCCCCCCGTATGACATTCTATGACCACGCTGAAAATGAGCAAGAGAAACCCATCAATCTTGACCTTCTACCAGAAATCAGGGTAACTCTCTCCTCCGATCCATCCAATACAAGCAGAGGGTCACTCGGTACTTCAACCGGAGGGTGAAGCACAGACCTATACAGTTAGGGGATTGGGTCGTTCGCAAGATAGAAGCGACGGGGAACTCGCACCTGCAAGGCAAGCTCAGCCCCAACTGGGAAGGACCCTACAAGGTCACTCATGTAATTAAACCAGGAACTTATTGGCTCGAATCACCTGAAGGAGTCCCTCTCGCTCGACCATGGAATGCGGATAATCTAAAGAAGTATTTTGTTTAAGTATTGCTATTTAGGGGCATCAATGTACATGAGCCAGGCTTTTGACCTCGGCGCAATTTTTGTAAAAGACATTAGTAATGAATGAAAAGAGGCCAAGCATATGCTTCGGCGCACTTCCTAAAAAGACATTAGTAATGAATGAAAAGAGGCCAAGCATATGCTTCGGAGCACTTCCTAAGTCTGACAAAGTACATGTTGCACCGTATCATCCAAAATAGTGTGAGCCAGGCAGTACCTCGGCCAAACAAAGAGACATGAAACAAAAAGCAGAAACTGAAAATCACAATACTCAACAAAGCAAGATCAGTGAATGATTCGCATTACTAACATATAACATTACAACATAAGGGAGGCAGCCTCGAAAACAAAAGGCCACCTCTTTGAAGGCTACAATGCAAGGGAGGCAGCCTTGGACAAACAAAAAGCTACCTCTTTCAAGAAAAATACAAGCTAAGTCAATACAAAGGCACTAATGAGAAGAGCTGCCGAAATCCCTACCCTCCTCATCATACTCAGTACCCTCATAGCCCGCTGAGAACTGCTGAGTGTTGGGCTCAACCTGCTGACCCAAACTGGTCGCCGCCATCTGACTATGTAGTGCAGCCATCTCGGCTTGGCAAAGGAACTGGTAGGTCCGAGCCGAGGCCTCCTAATCGAATGCTGGGCAGTCCTGGCTCACGGCCTTACGCATCCGAGCCAGCGCGGTTTCCTCGCCTGCTTGAAAAGAGCTCTCACCAACCTCAGTGTTGTATGCCAAACACTCATCTGACTCCTGCCAGGCCTTGAACCATTCAGCAGAGCACCTCTCTTCCTTCAGTCGGGACTCTCTCAGCTTCATTGAGAGGCGACCCACCTTCTTCAAAGCATCATCACGATCCTTCAAAGCATCATCACGATCCCTTGTCAGACGGTTAATCTGTCCAGTGAAGTCATTTGACTTCTCGAGGAAGTCAGCCTGATCATTGGCGATAGCCCTCACCGCCCTTGTCAGCTCGGACTCAGTGTAGTGAAGCTTCTCCTCCAAGGCCTTCACCGTAGCTCGATCTTTGCGAGCCGCGCCTAGCCTCCGAATCGGCTACCCTAGCGGACAACCTCTCATTCTTCTCGGTTAAAGCAATACGGCGGCGCCCCAGTATAGTCATCCGAATAGACATCTACAAAGATAAGAAAAGAAGTTAGAAAGGCATACAAGATAATAAAGCACTTAGATGACACACAATATTTACATCCATCCAGACGTGGTGAAGCTCATCCACCTTGCCCTCGCCAACGGACTCCAAATACTCCGCATCCGTGGAAGAGGCTAGCTCCTTGCAGACCCTCCTTAGTCGCCGACCCTTGTCATCCGTAGACAACCTAACGAAAGGGACGTCGGCCCCAACTATGGGACCACGCACCCTCTTCGGCGGCGGCGAAGGAGAAGAAGGAGTGTAGGTGGGAGTTGGAGGAAGGTCATAGTCACCCCCTTCAAAGTGGACATCAAGCCCAGACTGGAGGGATGGTCCTCTACTTGAGGAAGGCCTCCCCTCGGTGCTTGAACGCTGCTGCTCCAAGGCAAATAATGTCTCGGGGCGCTCCGTTTGAGTCGTGGAGCGCTCCTTCTTGCGTCGTGGTTTGGCAGGATCCTAAAGGCATCAAAAGTTAGCATAAAAACTCAAGTGGCAAAGAAACTAGAAGTAGAAGGCAAAACTTACCGAAGGTTGCGTTGGTACCCCGATCACCCCGTCCTGAAGCTCCCTCCTGAGCCTCTGGGCCATGATGGCGGCGACATCAACTCTCTTTGCCATCTTTTCGTCCAAACGTGATCGAGAAACAACTATACAAAAGCAAAAGCAGCGCAACATTAGCACACATCAACAAAAGACTAAGTATGAAAATACAATCCCTACCCATTACCCTGGGGGTAGGCCGGGCTCACTCCAAAAGCTGAGAGGAAGTGTTCATCCTGAGCATACTTTGGCTTGGGGAGCCAATTAGTAGGGACAAAGACTATTTCCCCGTTGACCATCTCACGGTGAGTCTGGAAGTAGCAGGCGGCCACGGCCTCATCTCTCGACATCTCCGGTACTCCGAAGTTCAAACAACTCTGTGGCTCCTCTCGAGACCACACGGTGGGCAAATTCCAATCACCACCATAATAAACATAAATAAACTGGCGTCGGAACTTCTTCTGAGCCGTAGGCATCTTCCGAACTATCTTGTACCCCTTACGGCACTGGAAACCCCACCAACCACCGCCGATTTCCTCGGATTCGGGGATCTTCACTAACTTGACCATGTTTCTCCATAAGCGGAGGGTGGGGGTGACTCCCAACAAGTGGCAAATCATAACAAAACCCATGATGGTATACCATGAGTTGGGCACTACTTGCGTGAACGTAAAGTTATACGCGACCATGAGCTCTCTAATGAAGGGATGGATAGGGAATCTTAGGTCGAAGTCTAAGCATGCTCGATAAACCGCCACGTACCCAGGGGACGTCGTCAATACCGTATTCGTATCCCTTGGCCTATACAAGGCGTAAGGGTCGCGAATGAACCACTTCACCCCTAAGGAGGATATATCCCTCATCATCAAATTCATCCAAGTAGGATGTGGGTAGCAGTTAACCGGCCCCCCGCCGGGAACGAGTGGGGGGTACTCTAGTTGGTCCGAGTCCTCAATGGCATCACCCCGGTCGACCATAACTACACCATCATGAAGGAAATTATCTAAGTAACTACGTTGCGCATATGGATAGGCCACGGATACCTCCCAGGGGTAGGGCACGTCCCCCTCGGCCTCTTCCTCTTCCTCATAGGACCAAGTAGGATTCGGAAGGAGGACCGCCTCGGGAACAGCCGAGGGATCGAGACAACGAGCTGTCGTCGTCCCCAATGTTATTCCTACCCCCCGAGTTTCCTCCGATAATTTGTACAAGAGAGGAGACTCAGGAGGGGTACCCGACTCCGACTCAGACCCCATTATTTACTAACAAAAGGGGTCGGCCGTCGGCCTTTATTAAAAAGAAAAGACAAAGAAAGGGAAGTCGGGCGTACCTTAAATGAAGAAACCGATCGAAGGAAGAAGCTGAGTCCAATTCTAGTGAGATAAACTAGAAAGATAGAGACAAGGAGTGCTTTGAGTGAATGTAATGAGAATGAGAAAATGAAATCTCCTTCCCCCATTATATAGAGAAAAGGATGGAGGAGCCTTGGATCCCACTCTTTAGACGGGCTTTCATGAGCAAACCTCCAATTGGGCCACACTATTGAGGAAGATTTGATGAATAAAGACACAGTGGGCCTCGGTTGCATAGTGAAAGTCATACCGGCTCGACAATTGACTTAAGAATCCCGGGATGCTGAGTTGGGACCTCCCTCGGACAATGAGGAGCGTCCTATACTTAGAAAAACGAACTAAGTATCATAACTTATGCCTTCTCGGATACAGGGGCTCATTAGCCCCTCCGAAGGGTGACCCTGGACCTCCCTCGTCCGAATGAGGAACGTCCTATACTTTGAAAAATAAACTAAGTATCACTACCTCATGCCTCCTCGGATGCAGGGGCTCATTAGCCCCTCCGAAGAGCGACCTAGGACCTCCCTCAGCCAAATAAGGAGCGTCCTATACTTAGAAAAATAAACTAAGTATCACTACCTCATGCCTCCTCGGATGCAGGGGCTCATTAGCCCCTCCGAAGAGCGACCTAGGACCTCCCTCAGCCAAATGAGGAGCGTCCTATGCTTAGAAAAATAAACTAAGTATTACTACTTCATGCCTTCTCGGATGCAGGGGCTCATTAGCCCCTCCGAAGGGTGACCTTGGACCTCCCTCGTCCGAACGAAGAGCGTCCTATGAAAAATAAACTAAGTATCGCTACTTCACGCCTTCTCGGATGCAGGGGCTCATCAGCCCCTCCGAAGGGTGACCCTGGACCCCCCTCGTCCGAATGAGGAGCGTCCTACACTTAGAAAAATAAACTAAGTATCACTACCTCATGCCTTCTCGGATGCAGGGGCTCATTAGCCCGTCCTAAGGGCGATCTTGGACCTCCCTCGAGCAACGAGGAGCATTCTATACTTGGAAAAACGATCTAAACGTCACAACTTCACGTCTTGTCTCAGCGTACCTCAGCCAGCTCGTAGCTCAGCGTGCCTCGGCCCAGCTCATAGCTCGGCACGCAAGTGCCTCAACACGCCCAAACGCCTCGGCTGGTACGTGCCTCGGCCGTGCGTACCTCGGCACTCGCGTGAGTCTCTCGCACAAGCCTCTGTCAGGCAGCCGCTCGCACAAACCTCGGCCCCTCGGCCTCGGCCTAGCGCGCCGCAGCAGCCCCTCGGCCATGGTCGAGGGAGCCCCTCGGCCATGGTCGAGGAAGCCCCTCGGCCTAGTCGAGGGAGCCCCTCGGCCATGGTCGAGGAAGCCCCTCGGCCTAGTCGAGGGAGCCCCTCGGCCATGGTCGAGGAAGCCCCTCGGCCTAGTCGAGGGAGCCCCTCGGCCATGGCCGAGGAAGCCCCTCGGCTGGTAAAGGAGGCCCTGGCTGGGGTGCGTGGTGCGCGCCTCGGCTGGGGTGCGTGGTGAGTGCCTCGGTTGGGGTGCGTGCCTCGGCCTGCTCGGCTGGGGTGCATGCCTCGGCGAGCTCGGCTGGGGTGCGTGTCTCGTCCTCGGCCCAGCACGCGGCGGTCCCGCTGTCGCCCCATTGTGGCCTTGCAAAATCGCTCACACAACATTTGAGCCCTGCCTAGCCCACCGAAAGAGTAATTCACTCGATTCCGCCAACCAACCGCCCCTGAAAACCGGATTTTCGCTCCGATTAATTGGCGTGGGGCTAATTGTTTGGGCCCATTTCATGGACCAGCCCATTCCTAGTAAAATTACCAAAATACCCCTACTCCTAGGACCATCAACCCTCCACCAGTTGGAGTTGACCTAAATACCCTAATTTATTGGAATTCACAACCACTATAAATAGTGCTTGTCCCATCAGTCAACAGGTATTCAATTCTCACCTAAAAAGCTAGAGCATCTCTCTCTACAATTACTGCTTTCTCTCTCTACCTCAATTACTGACTTGAGCGTCGGAGAGGCGTTCCCGGAAAAACCCCCCGGGTTGTTTTTCAGTGTGCTTTGTAGGTTTACCGGCGTCAAGACCATCGGAGCTCTCGTACCCTCTCAGCATTCAGTTGGCATCCCCTTCATCTTTACTTAAAGTTTCTTGACAGAAACAGAAAGTAACCCCATTAATTACAATCATAGTCGTTATTTTTATTAGTAACCCCATATATGCATTACCAGCCACTCGTTTTACGCTAATCAGTCCTCACCTTTGACCATTAACTACTTGTGTGGCACATAACATTAAATATGTGTTGACAAGAACTATAACTTTGCTTCTCAGATTTGTTTGTCGATTTCGTTGGGAATATGGGTCTTCTCAACGAAAGACCAGGCACAAATCTCAACCCTAGAGGAGTGCTTGAGCTTTTTGAAGCTTCTCATTTAGCTGTAGATGGTGAAGAAATGTTGAGACAGATGCAATTAACGAAACAAATAACAATGAATAATCGACACAAGAATTAACGTGGTTGACTAACAAAGTGTTAGCTACGTCCACAGACAGAGGAGAAACAGTTTTTATTATAGGAGAGAGTACAGATTACAGAATAATACTGAGGCAGAGTTTAATAATAGGGTTTATATAGTACCCTACTAATTAACCTAAACAGATGGGCCAAAGCCAGAAAATAAAACAGACTCGATATATTAAATAACATATACCGAAATGTTCAGGGGCGTTGCCCCCTAACCCCCCACAAGGGCATTTCACCCCTGGACCCCGACTCGCTGACCCCCGTGTTAGGTTAATCCTAGCGCCAAATAAACAATTCAAGGCATATTTCAACAAATCTCCACCTTGACATGAATTCTCTCCCACATAACAGATAGTTAGATGACAGATACAGATGGTACCTGATGCCAGAATAGCCAGATGTACCCAAACTCTCCCTGTCTCAAAAAGCCCCTAAGGGCCCAGATTAACAGCTTAGAACATTTAGCAAGTCCAAGCAATGTTGGAACTTGCCATGAGGAACCGGCTTGGTGAACATGTCAGCAAGATTATCAGCAGTACCTACTTTCATCACCTTAATCCTCTTCTCACTTCTCAGGAAATGATATCTCACATCAATGTGCTTAGTCCACTCATGATGGACTTGATCCTTGGCTAGGCATATTGCACTCAGACTATCACAATACACAATAGCATGATTG
Organism: Beta corolliflora; assembly: GCA_947648045.1. Taxonomy (NCBI): domain Eukaryota; kingdom Viridiplantae; phylum Streptophyta; class Magnoliopsida; order Caryophyllales; family Amaranthaceae; genus Beta; species Beta corolliflora. The sequence goes on along the minus strand of CANSZD010003457.1, from coordinate 1,721,671 downwards.
TGATGTAGACCAAGATCACTAATTAGCCCTTTTAACCATATTCCCTCTTTAGCAGCTTCTGTCAACGCCATGTACTCTGCTTCAGTAGTAGACAAAGTAACTGTAGCCTGCAAAGTTGCCTTCCAACTAACAACATAACCACCAAGAGTAAATACATAATCAGTCATAGACCTCCTACTGTCAACATCTCCAGCATAATCAGAATCAGAATACCAGTAACTAAACACTGTGTGTCATTCCCATAAATGGGACCAACATCATATGTACCTCTAAGGTAACGAAAAATCCTTTTCACAGCTTGCCAGTGTTCCTTCCCAGTTTGCCCCATGGACCTACTAACAACACTAATAGCATGTGCAAGATCAGGTCTAGTGCAGACCATAGCATACATCAAACTTCTAACTGCACTAGCACATGGGACCCGAGCCATATAGTCCTTCTCAACACCAGACTGGGATGCAAAAGCTGAAGATAGATGTATATTTGCAGCACTAGGAGTATCTATCGGCTTAGCTGATGACATACCAAACCTTGACAATATATTCTGAATGTAACCTTTCTGTGACAAGAAAAGCTTTCTCTGATCTCTCTCCCTATAAATCTCCATCCCCATAATCTTTTGCGCAGCACCCAAATCCTTCATCTCAAACTAAGCACTGAGAAGGCCCTTCAACTTCTGAATATCAGACTTGGACTTTGCAGCTATGAGCATATCATCTACATACATGACCAAATAAATAATCGATCCATCATCCAACTTATTGTGATACACACAACAATCATACAGACTCCTATTGTAGCCCAACTCAATCATATAGCTGTCAAACCTTTTGTACCACTGCCTAGGAGACTGCTTTAGCCCATACAAGGACTTCTTCAATCTGCAAACATTATCTTCTTTTTCGGGAACTTGGAACCCATCTAGTTGAGTCATATAAATCTCCTCTTCTAGCTCCCTATGTAGGAAAGCTGTTTTCATATCTAGTTGCTCAAGTTCAAGATTCTGATGTGCAACTATTGCTAGTAGCACCCTAATGGAAGTGTGTCTGACCACTTGTGAGAAATCTCATTATAATCAACTCCTTCCCTTTGCGTGAACCCTCTTGCAACAAATCGAGCTTTATACTTGACCCCCTCAGCAGGTGAGATTCCTTCTTTTTTCTTGAAAACCTATTTGCAAGTGACAATCTTTATCTCCTTAGGACGTTTGACTAGCTCCCAAGTCTGATTTCTATCCAGAGAATCCATCTCATGTCCCATTGCAGCGAGCCATTGAGTAGACTCACTACCTGAAACAGCTTCTTTGTAGGTGGATGGCTCAAGAGTGTCCACCTCTTCAGCACCTGCAGTGCATAAGCAACCATATCCTCAAAACCATACCTCCTTGGAGGTCCCACATCAACTAATCTAGCTCTATCAAGTGCTATGCTAGGTCGATGTGCTTCTGACGAGGCTGATTGATGACTAGAAGATTCAGTAGCACCATGTTGATCTTCTCCACCTTGGTGCTGTGATTCACTCTCATCGTGAGTGACTTGTAGCTCCACCTGTTTATCAACATCACTACTAAATGGCACTACAATGAACTTCACAGTGGGGTTAAGCATAGAGTTTTCATCCAATATTACACTTCTACTAAGTATAACTCGACTCTCAGAAGGTGACCAGATTCTATAGCCCTTAACTCCACCTCTAAAACCCACAAATACACCCTTCTTAGCTCTAGAATCTAATTTACCCTCACATACATGATAATAAACAGTAGAACCAAAACCTCTCAACAAAGAATAATCTGCAGGCTTACCAGACCACACCTCACAAGGTATTTTACAATCAATACCTGTGTGAGGTCCACGGTTGATCAGATAGCAAGCTATACTTACAGCTTCTGCCCAAAATCTTCTAGCTAACCCAAAATTAGAGAGCATGCACCTCGCTCTCTCCAGTAGTGTCTGATTCATGCGTTCTGCTACCCCGTTCTATTGAGGAGTATCCCTGACAGTATGATGGCGAGAAATTCCTTCATTTTTGCAGAACTCATTAAACTCGGACCAACAAAATTCCAAGCAATTATCAGTTCGCAGCCTTTCATCTTCTTTCCAGCTTGATTTTCCACCAAAGCCTTTTCCATGCTTGAAATTCTTAAAAGCCTCACTTTTATACTTCATCATAATTACCCAAGTCATTCTTGAATAATCATCGATCATCGACACAAAATACCTGTGACCTCCAATAGATTCAACTCGGGAAGGACCCCAATAATCAGAATGGATATAATCAAGTGTGCCCTTTGTCCTATGAATAACCTTTGGAAACTTGCTTCGATGAAGCTTCTCAAACACACAATGCTCGCAGAACTCTGCATCCTGCACCTTGTTCCAACACAGAAGATCCATTTTTGACAAAATTTGCATCCTCCTTTCACCCATATGTCCAAGCCTCATATGCCACAGCTTGGTCATATCCTCCTTGTGAACCTCAAATGATGCAACGGCAGCGAAACCTATCACAATAGAACGTTGTGGAAGATACAAGGTACCATTTTTAATACCTTTCATAAACACCTTCGAACCCTTGTAGACACTTATAACTCCACCTTCACCTTGGAAACTGAAACCCTTACTGTCGAGAAGACTCAAAGATATCAGATGCTTTGTCATCAATGGAACATGCCTATCTTCGTTCAAGGTGCAGAATGTACCATCATGAGTCATCACCCTGATGGAGCCTATTCCTACTACTGCAGGCAGCACTGTTGGCCATAGAAACATTGCCCCCATCTATCTCTGCTCATAAGTCGAAAACCACTCCCTGCATGGACTAATATGATACGACGCCCCAGAGTCAAGAACCCACACATCCCTATAATGTGACTGGTTATTAGCAACTAGGGCGAAATCTTCTTCAGAGTTACCATCAGTTTCTGCCAAAGCAGCAGAACCTTCATTCTTTTCCAACTGCTTCTTTTTCTTAGGACATTCATTTTTCCAATGTGCTTTCTCCTTACAGTAATTACAGGCATCATTAGTTTTAGGACCCTTAGAATTCGAATTTTTATAGATCGATTTATTTTTACCAGATTTTCCTTGTCCCTTACCCCCAATAACAACTAATCCCGATGCCTGATTTTCTGTACCAGAACCAGATGCCTTATGACGGACCACTCTAGTATGAAGAGCAGATCTTACTTCTTCCAATGACAGACTATCTTTCTCAACAATAAAAGAATGCACAAAATTCTCATATGATAAAGGCAAAGAAACCAACAGAATTAAAGCAGCATCCTCATCATCTACTTTAACATCAATATTACGAAGATCTAGTAAGATAGTATTTAATTGTTCTAGATGGTCCCTAAGAGGCGTACCTTCCTACATACACATGATGAACAGATGTTGCTTCAAGAGCAACTTATTGGTTAGAGATTTCGTCATGTGTAGACTATCTAACTTCAACCACAGACCAGCGGCAGTTTCTTCATCAGCGACTTCAGTGATGACAACATCAGCCAAGCATAACATGATCATCGAGTGAGGCTTCTCCTCCAGGCTACTCGATTCTTCATCATCCGCGTCTGCCTTCTTCCCTGTCTTACAAAGAGGCGCCCACAGCCCCTGTTGTTTCAACAGGGCTCGCATCTTGATCTGCCATAGACCGAAACTATTCCTCCCGGTAAATTTGTCGACCTTCACGTTCAAAGCAGACATCTTTGTAAATCGAAAAATTACAGATTATGAACCTTAACAGATCCGGCTCTCATACCAGTTTGTTGAGACAAATGCAATTAACGAAACAAATAACAATGAACAATTGGCACAAGAATTAACGTGGTTCACTAACAAAGTATTAGCTACGTCCACATGCAGAGGAGAAACGATTTTTATTAGGTTTAGGAGAGACTACAGATTACAAAATAATACTGAGGCAGAGGTTAATAATAGGGTTTATATAGTACCCTACTAATTAACCTTAACAGATGGGCCAAAGTCCGAAAATAAAACATACTGGATATATTAAATAACATATACCGAAAATCTTGGGGGCGTTGCCCCCTAACCCCCACCAGGGCGTTTCACCCCTGGACCCCGACTCGCTGACCCCCGTGCTAGGTTAATGCTAGCGCCAGACAAACAATTCACGGCATAGTTCAACAAGAAATAATGGAGAAAGCAATGACTTTTTCCTACCGATATCTCATGGACAACTACTTGGAAATGGATGACAAACTTGCCAAACAAGTGTCTTATGCTTTAGAGATTTCATGCCACTGGAATGTACAATGGTTCCATGTCAGACAATAAATTCATGCTTATGAACAAGAAGATAATAAAAATGTGACCTTGCTTGAATTGGCACAGCTAAATTTCAACATAGTACAAGCCATGCATCCAGAAGATCTCAAAGAGTTTTCAAGGTGAGGAAATAATCTTGTTACTTGCATTTTGCTACTCTTTTTTTCGATCTCAAGCATCGTTTTAACACTCATTTTTTCTCGAGTCTTAAGGTGGTGGAAAGATCTTGGGCTAATAGAGAATATTGGCTTCACACGAGATAGATTAGTTGAATCTTTTTTGTGGACAGTTGGTGTCGCGAGTGAATCGCAACATGGATTGCTCAGAAAATGCCTAACAAAAGTTGTGACTTTTGTACTAGTTCTCGATGATGCTTATGATATATTTGGTTCGCTGGAAGAATTAGAATGCTTCACCAAAATTGTGGACAGGTCGATTTTTAAAATCTTATTCGATATTAACTCTGTTTTATTTCTTTTTATGGTTATAGAAAATTGAAGTAATGAACAAGGAAAACTACTCCCTTACAAGTAGAGGAAAAACAACCAAAAGTCCACTAATTCTTCCACGAAGTAAACCCCAAGCGATCAAACTCCGTGAATTACAATCTCCCTCAAGAACTCCACCTAGAAACCTAAGAGTATTTGTGATATCTCCCCGTGTTTTATGTGTTCCTATCCCTCTTTATATAGATTTTTGAGATCCTAATCTTATTAGGAAACTAAATATTTTATCATTCTAATACATATACATCTTATCACAAAATAAACTATTTTAAAGAGACCTAACATTAATAAATGAGGAGATGATAAATAACAAGGAATCAAAAAAAAACGAATCTCGAAACCGCCTTTGAAGCACTGTTCACCCGCTTCTTCTTGAATTGAAGGAGAAATCCTCCGTACTCAAAGCCCGCCTGAGCACCCAGACCGCTTGCATGAGCCACTTGGATTACCCGCTCGGGCCACCAATCACACCCACTCGGTGTTCTGCCTCGTTGCGTTCTTCTGATTGTCGTTCTTCATTTTCATCTAGGAATTTCCATCTATTTGCTCTCCTGAAACCTAGAACGTATGTTTGGGTCATACGAACCGTGTTGGACCACAATATGAAAATCTCCAGTGAAGATCTACGGTCATCAATCTCCAAAAGTGGCAACGACGAAGAAGAAATATTAACGGTTATAACGTGTTGGCGGATGCGATTAAGGACGGGTATGTTAAAAACAAGTTTGACAAGGGTTTGGAGCAGAATAGAAGCAAAAACATAGAAGAAATACCGTATTCCAGCAAAATGAAATTTTCCATTTTCAATCATCTTATGCACATTTAGTTCAAACACATATAATTCAAGCACGTTTAGTTCAAATATTTTTCACATTCAATTAAAAAATTATGCACACTCAAATAAAAAAATGTGCATAATATTTGAACTTCCTGCAATAAAATGCTATAGTGAAGTTAATAGTTGAAAGCTTGGATTAGTTGCTGTAGACCGTAAAAAATGGAGTGTAACCATTATAAAGATGATGATTCTATTTTGAGACACAGTAATGTGATTTCGAGCAATCTAAATTGTCAACTGTAAGTGAACAGGGTATGTTTTTTTTTGGAAAATTTAACTAGAATGATGCAAATTTTGGCCGGTTCTCCAAAAATAATATATTTGGATTATTTTGCAATAATACAAATTTTATACCTTAGTTTTATGGAGTAAGTCGAAATGACTTGTAACATGTGAAATAGGTTAAAAAAATCTATGGTTTTTTCACCATATACCCCTGACAAATTTTTTTATTCATCGAATATGCCCACTTTTTTCAAAATTCACCATATACCCAAAACTTTCTTGAAAATACATTAGAATGCCCTTAATGACTAACGGCGGTTAACTCCGTTAGTCATTAACCCTAATTTTTTGTTTTATACCCTAATTAACTCCTAACCCTAACCCCTAACCCTAACTCTAACCCCTAACAACTAGTCAACCACCACCTTCCCCCACTGACCCCCAACCCAAGCCTCCCCACCCCTCCCCTACCTCCGCAGCCTCCTCCATGCAGCACCTCCCTAACTCCCGCCACCGCCCCATGCAACCCCTCCCACACTCTCCCGCCGTCCCCACGCAACCCCTCCTCCCCCCCCCCACCACCTCAAAAAACCCCAAACCATCCCTTGGTCCCACGAAGAAACTTTCAACCTCATCAAAGCCTACCAAGAAAAATGGTACTCTCTCAAACGCGGTCAATTAAAAAAGCCTCTCAATCGAAGAAGTCTCCGTCGGCGTCGCCTGCCGTTGCGGCTTCGACGAACCCTCAAAATCCGGCACCCAATGTCGCTACAAAATCGAAAAACTCCGCAAACGTTACCGTGCGAAATTCGAAGGGGTGGGGGGAGGGGTGGGGGGGCTGCGGGATTTGAAGGGGGTAGGGGTGGGGCTGCGGGATTCGAAGGGGTGGAGGAGGGGGCGCGGATTCGAAGGGGTGGGGGAGGGAGGCTGCGGGATTCGAAGGGGTGGGGGAGGGAGGGGGAGGGTGGCTGCGGGATTCGAAGGGGTGGGGGGAGGGGAGGGGGGTGCGGACTAGAGGTGGGGGGGGCCGGGATGGTGGTGGTTGCGTCCGGTGGGAGAGGCTGGCGGGGGGGGGAGGGGTGGGGGAGTTGTTGGGGTGGGGGGAGGGTGGGGAAGTTCTTTGGGGTGGAGGGGCTTCGGTGGGGAGGTGGTGGTGGTTGACTAGGTGTTAGGAGGTTAGAGTTAGGATTAGGGTTAGAGTTAGGGTTAGGGGTTTGGGTTAGAGTTAAGAGTTAATTAGGGTCTAAAATAAAAAATTAGGGTTAATGACTAATGAAGTTAACCGTCGTTAGTCATTAAGGGTATTCTCATGTATTTTTTCGAAAGTCATGGGTATATGGTGAATTTTGAAAAAAGTGGGGGTATCTGGTGAATAAAAAAAACTGTTAGGGGTATATGGTGAAAAAAACAAAAAATCTATTTTCCCTCCTCCTCCACCCCCACCCACCTTCCCACCAGAACCACCTCACCCCAGAAAACCACCCCGTACTTATCCCCCTTTTTTCTCTCTGCACTCTTTCACGGCATCTTCTTCTTTCTCTCTCCTCTGCTACTTTTCCCACTCCCCCAAATTTCGCCAACATAACTATTACCACCACCTGCATTATTTTCTCTCTCCTCTCAACACCAATCCACCACCTCCACTTTCTCATAACCTCCAAAACTAAATAGAAAGGATAACTCCAACAATTCCTTTTTCCTCAACGCATCCTAATTTCCAGGAAATAATCACTTCAGCAGTCTTCGATGGTTATACGGGTATCCAGAGTACGAACGAGATGGATGTTTGTTGTCCCAACCATTCCAACTAAAAGAAAGATCGATTATTCCGGATCCTTCCTTTGTTCAAACGGAAGGAACAGAGATAGAATCAGACCGATTCCCGAAAAACTGGAATTCTTTTTTGAAAATACATCGAATTTTTTATTTTCAAATTGAAATGATCCCAACAAACGAATTTCTTTAAAAGATCCATGATTTGAGATATTTTTTTATTCTATGTTATAGAAACTAGAAAGTAAAGTAACATAATTCTTTTCTATAAAAAATCGAATGTTGTTTGGAATGAAAAACAATCAAATAATTTTGAATAAAGTACATAACCCTCCTCTCTATCCTCTCGCTTGAGCTTCGTATTCGATAAAATCAACGAAATCAAAAAGGAGCGTGCAAAGAAAGACAAATGCTCTTCAGTGAATTCGAGCTTGGTGGGAATCCAAAAAGAAAATGAGAATAGTGTGAACAACTGTGAGACTGATAAATTAGGGTTAGGGTTTAGTGTTACTTGTGTAAGTGAAGAAGTGAAGAATTCAGAGGGAAATGTTATGGTGGTAGAAGGAAAAGAGGCGGTGAGAAGGTAGGTTTGATGAAAGGAGAAATTGAGTTGGATGCTGTTGCGGCGGCAGACTGTACTGAGTCGGAGGCTGCTGCTAGTTCGATTCGACGATTGGTGGCATCGACGGCGGTACTATGTCGGTGGGTGGTGGTTGCATCACCGTGTTGCGCGAAATAAACCTTGGAGGAGAGAGAAAGAGAAACGAGGAAGGAGCACGAGAGGAAAAAATGTTTTGTTTATTTAAATCAAAACTTTAAAACCAACCAATGAAATAGTGACACGTAACGCGGTTTACTTATCAAGTTGCATCCGAGTTTGACCTAATTTAGGAAATATAATGTGGGTATAACGTTTGTATCAATTCAAGTAAAAAATAATCCAAAGGTTGTATTATTTTCGGATAACGAGTCAAAGTTTGTATTATTCTAATTAAATTTTTTCCTTTTTTTGTTTCTCCGACTCTAATACTTCCTCCATTATGAAATCACATAAAAGAGAAAAACGTTTCATTTATTTCAAAATGAAGAAAGTAGATAACATGTTTAAACGGCTAGAAGCCTAGAAGGTCCACTCTTATATATTTTATAACTGCATCTCAGCATATTCAGAAGTTTTGAAAAAAAATGTTAAGAGCTTTTTACTCCATGAACATAACACCGCATGTTACTAATCTCGTAGCTATAGTCTCACGCAAGAACTATCAAATTAGAGATCAAAGGATAAGTATGTAAATTAATGTTTCTTTTAGTTTTGGGTTTTAACTTTTGGGCAACTTTTTTTGAAATATTTATTAATAAATGCAACAACATTGGTTGTCAATTCCCCTCAAAAAAAAACATTGGTTGTCAATTACTAAATTGTTTCTAAAAAGTTGTCCCATTTCCTTTTTATATAAAATATATAATATGATTAGCATACAAAAAGACGAACATATGTACACATTCAAACAGTAAAAGTGTGGAGGGAGTATCTCCTAGTCTCTGTTAGGGAAAATATAAATTAACAAGGGTCACAAGATAACACTCTTCTAGGCGTGGATCACTTTTCCAAAAGTAATATACATTGCAAGATGACTTCAATTCGTGAAATGTCTGTAAATTTTCACAAACTTGACAAGTTCGAAGATGTTGGTTTTAGAAGATGGCAGAAGAAGATGCATTTCCTTCTCACTTCGTTAAGTGTGGCGTATGTTTTGAGCACTCCCAAACCCGAGGAAGGGGAAAATGAAACTGTTGAAGAAATTCGGAGGAGGAGCAAATGGGAGAATGATGACTATATATGTCGTGGCCACATCCTTAATGGTATGTCTGATGCTTTGTTTGATATTTATCAATTTGTTGAATTCGCTAAGATTCTTTGGGAAGAACTAGAAAGTAAATACATGGCCGAAGATGCTTCTAGTAAGAAATTTCTTGTTAGTAATTTCAATGCTTTTAAAATGGTAGACTCTAGGTCGGTAATGGAGCAATTCCATGAAATTCAAAGAATCTTAGGGAGTTTTAAGCAACACAACATTGTGATGGATGAAACCTTTGTTGTTTCCTCTATAATTGATAAATTACCACCCGGTTGGAAGGATGTTAGAAATTCCCTTAAGCATAAGAAAGACGATATGAATGTTGAACAATTGGGTGCTCATCTTCGGATTGAAGAGGGCATTCGGGTCCAAGATGGACAAAAGGATGTCAATCCTAATTCTTCCACCGTTAACATGGTGGAGGATGGTAAATCAAAGGAGTCTTCTAATCCTAAGAAGAGGGCTAACAATTTCACCAAAGGCAACTATGGCAAGAAGCCTAAGTTTGGTGGAGGTGCTCAACGAGGTTGTTGGGAATGTGGAAAGCCCTGGTCATTTTAAGAAGGATTGCACCATTTGGAAGAAGAAGATGAACAAAAAGAATGGTGGGAATGGCGAGTCTAGCCAAACCCATACCAAGCAAGGTATGTGTACACAAGTTTCACTTAATTCAAATCGAATTTTGTGTGTATGATTTCGAAATCTTTTGTGTACGGGATGATTGTTCATGGTGGATCGATTCGGGAGCATCAAGACATGTATGCAAGGAGCGGTCTCTATTCAAGACTTTCAAAGAGGTTGAGAATGGAGAAGTTCTTTACATGGGCAATGATTCTACGGCTAAAGTTCTAGGTGTAGGACAAGTAGAATTAGTGTTTAGTTCCGGAAAGCCTCTTATTTTAAGAGATGTATTGTATGCTCCGGAACTTAGGAGAAATTTAGTCTCCGGTGCTACCTTGAATCGGTTAGGTTTTAAGATGGTGTTTGAAGTTGATAAATTCATATTGTCTAAGGGTGGTACATTTGTAGGACTTGGTTATCTTTGTAATAGTATGTTCAAACTAAGTATTTTGAATGCTTTGAAAGATACTTGCTTTGTTGTTAATGACAATTCTTCTCTATGGCATAATAGACTTGGTCATGTTAACTATAAAAAGTTGTATTCCATGTCTAAGCATGATTTGATTCCCTCTTTTGATCCAAGTATAGAGAAGTGTAGAACATGCATGTTAACAAAGATAACTAGAAATTCTTTTCCAAACAATGTGGAAAAAGATACTTCATTGCTTGATTTGGTGCATAGTGATTTATGTGATTTTCATAGCACTCCTTCCTTGGGGAACAAGAAATACATGATAACTTTTATTGATGATTACTCTCGGTTTTGTTATGTATACTTGTTATTTACTAAGGATGAAGCCCTTGATAAGTTTAAGATCTATAAAACTGAAGTTGAATTACATCTAAGTGACAAAGTTAAACGATTTAGAACCGATAGGGGTGGTGAATTCTATGATCCGAGTTATTTTCAATCTATAGGCATTATACATGAAACTACAGCGGCTTATACACCACAACAGAATGGTATAGCCGAAAGAAAGAATAGAACTTTGCAAGAAATGGTAAATTCTATGTTATCCTATTCGGGTTTAAGTGATGGTTTTTGGGGTGAAGCTATGTTAACAGCTTGTCATATTTTAAACCGAGTTCCAATGAAAAAGAACGAGGTTACCCGATATGAACTTTGGTATAAAAGAAAACCAAACTTGAGTTATCTCAAGGTTTGGGGATGTCGTGCAATTGTAAAAGTGCCTGGAACCCAAACGTAAAAAGTTGGGTGAAAGGGAGTTGAGTGCATCTTTATAGGGTATGCTCTTCATAGCAAATCCTATAGGTTCTATGTTATAGAACAAAATGACTTTTGGTCAATTCACACTATTGTGGAGTCAAGAGATGCAATTTTTGATGAAAATCGATATTCATCAATTCCTAGACCAAAGGATATTACTCCCAATACCAATATTCAAGCAATTGATCAAATTAACATTGATCAAGGAATTGGACTTGATCAAACTAACATTGATCAAGAAGTTGATGAACAAACTCTTGATGAGAATGTTGCATCAACATCATCACAACCTAGGAGAAGTAAAAGGGCGAGAAAAGAGAAATCTTTCGGCCCGGACTTTCATGTATATTTGGTTGAAGGATCAAGGAGTTCCATAGTGACTAAGTTTCCATATATATTTAATGTGGAAGAGGATCCTTTAACGTTTAATGAGGCTATGAGGTCTCAAGATGCCGCTTTTTGGAAAGAGGCAATTGATGATGAGATGGATTCCATCATGGGAAATAACACTTGGGTTTTAGCTGATTTACCTCCTAAGTGTAAACCAATAGGGTGTAAATGGATTTTCAAAAAGAAAATGAAAGTAGATGGAACTATTGATAAGTTCAAAGCCCGTTTGGTGGCTCAAGGTTTCTCACAAAACCGGGTATTGATTATTTCGATACATATGCACCCGTTGCTAGAATCTCCACTATAAGGTTATTAATAGCTCTTGCGGCTATTCATAAGCTTGTGATCCATCAAATGGATGTCAAGACGGCGTTCTTGAATGGAGAACTAGAGGAAGAGGTTTACATGCGACAACCGGAAGGGTTTGTCGTGAAAGGTCAAGAGCATAAAGTATGCAAGTTGATTAGATCTTTGTATGGGCTAAAACAAGCACCTAAGCAATGGCATCAAAAGTTTGATGAGGTTGTGTTGTCTAATGGTTTCAAATTGAATAATTCGAGACAAGTGTGTTTATAGCAAATTTGATGACAACGGTAATGGTGTCATGATTTGTCTATATGTAGATGACATGTTGATATTTGGAACGGATTTGTCACAAGTTGAGTGGACAAAATCTTTTCTATCTTCACAATTCTCCATGAAAGATTTGGGAGAGGCGGATGTCATCTTAGGTATAAGAATTAAGAGAGACAATGGAAAATTGATCTTGTCACAATCTCATTATATCGAGAAAGTGCTCAAGAAGTTTAATGTTAGTGATTGCTCTCTTGTTTCAACTCCTATGGACCCAAGTGAAAAATTATTGCCAAATGATGGCAATGCCATGTCTCAACTTGAGTATGCGAGGGTTATAGGTTGTTTGATGTATGCTATGACGAGTACTAGGCCGGATATCGCATTTGCGGTAGGGAAATTAAGTAGGTATACTAGTAATCCTAGTATGGAACATTGGCAAGCTATTCGTCGAGTGTTAAAGTATTTGAGGAAAACCATGGACTATGGTTTGTCCTATAGTGGATATCCTTCGGTTTTAGAAGGGTATTCGGATGCAAGTTGGATCTCTAATAGAGAAGATCATTCCTCCACAAGTGGATGGACATTCCTCCTTGGGGAGGTGCGATATCTTGGGCTTCCAAGAAACAAACTTGCATCTGGGATTCTTCAATGACATCGGAGTTTATAGCTCTGTCATCGGCAAGCAAAGAAGCCGAGTGGTTAAGGAATCTCATGTTTGAGATACCTTTGTTGCCAAAACCAATATCACCTATTGCTATACATTGTGATAGTGATGCAAAGATTGGCAAGAGCTTATAGTCAAGTGTATAATGGTAAGTCAAGGCACATTGGTGTGAGACATAGTTATGTCCAAGGACTTATCAAAGATAGTGCTATCACTGTTGACTATGTGAGAACTACGTATAATCTAGCGGATTGTTTCACTAAGGCGCTAGCTGGAGATACGGTAAAGAGGATGGCAATCGGTTTAGGGTTGGTGCCTTTTGGAAATCACGAGTAAGGGAATCTTAACTTAACGCCCAATAAGACGTTGGGTCTTGAGTTCAATAAGATTAATTTCCTTATTTGTTGATTGAAAGAACTTGTATAATCATCCAAGGTAAAGTTCTTTAAATCTCGTGATGTTATAAGAGGTTGTTTAATCTTAATAGATCTCTTGATATTGTGCTTTGTCACGGGAGCATGCTTTTCTAAGAGATCTACCTATGTAAGTGCGAAGTTTGGCCGCTTCAAGGAGCTAGTGAGGCATAGCTTTGATGCACTTATGAATTGATATGGACACATGGCTAATTAGTGTCAAGTATATATTGAAAATGAGTAGTTAATCTTGTGTGTGTAATATCTTCAAGTTTTCATTATGTGTTGCTAATGGTTCAATCGTTTATCGACACCATTTGGATACGAATACTTGGAATGTGTATTATACTAAGTGGAAGTTCAAATCTTTGTACACTTTCATTTATGCATGAGGTTGTTTTGTTATGATGATGTTTGTGCAATAACTATTTATGTATACTCTAAATGGGGGAGGATTGTTGGAGATTTAGAGTATAAGGTTAGTTTAATTCATGGTGTGTTTATTTAAGTTGCTTGGATATGGTGTCGTAACTTAAATAACATATATAATAACATGCTATATGTGTGAGTCGTACTTTGGACTCATCATGCGAAGGGTTAAGAGGACAAGTATAGTGCTCGCACCTCGCGAGACTATGGTCGCACTTCGCGCGACGGTGGAGCAGCAGATACTGGGAAGGCAGAGAACCGGGTCGCGACTCGCGACCAGTGTCGCCCCTCGCGACGTGCTTGAGCTCGCGACTCGCGATGCTCGTCGCGACTCGCGACCAGGCTCCTGACTTGGGTGTTCCTTGCGTTGTTTCGCGTAGTTTGACGGTTTGTCAATGTAATGTTTCGGATTTTCTGAAGCGTTGTAGCATTGTTATAAATATGGGGACTCTCATATGATGAAGGGTGTTGAGAAAATAACTTCTCTCTTTTGCATACAAATCCTAAAGGTCAAAAATCAGATATTCTTCATCTCTACAAAATCTCACAAACTCATTTTCATTGAATAGTGTTCATAGTAAGCGTGACCACTATTGTTTTCTTCTTTGTATCTCGAAGGTGAATTCCGTGAACCCGTGCTTTACAATTAGGGTCGGAATATTACTTTTGGGAAAGTGATCCACGCCTAGAAGAGTGTTATCTTGTGACCCTTGTTAATTTATATTTTCCCTAACAGTCTCATGTATGACCTATTGAATTATAGATCAAAAGCTAAGAATGTAAACTTGTGTAATTTGTCTACTCTCACTAAGTTTAATTTTCAAGCTTATATAATGTATCACATCTCAGATGGGATGTCTATCAAGAAGTTGATAAACTTCCAGAGTGCATGAAGATCGGTTTTCAGGCACTAGTAACAACTACAAATGAAATAGCTTGTTGTGTTTTGAACTTTGAATATTTTGATGATGATAAACACCCTATGCTATGCTATAACATGAATATTTGTAACAGTGATCAAGCTATCAAGATTGGATGATGTGAAGACAAGGAAGCTTAGGTCTAGTTATATTAATTCATGTGTATGCAATGTAATTAACATATTAGAACTTTGTGCTAAAATTAGAAAGGGAGAGTTTTCATAAAACAAGATTTTCGAAAAACAGTTTTAATAAGAAAAAGAATTTTATTTTCGAAAATCAAGTTTAAAAGGAAAAAGATGTTTATTTTCGAAAAACAGTATTAAAGAGAAAAAGAGTTTTCATTTTCGAAAATCAGTTTTTGATAAAAGATAAAAGTTTTTTTATTTTCGAAAAACATCATAAAAAAACGGGTTTAAAGATTTTTTAATAAAAAAAGGAGAAAAACTGATTTTTATGTTGTGATAAATTTGTTTGATAAAAACTGATTTAAGATATGATTTAGAGTTGATATAAGATATGGAGAAATCCTTATCCTATAAGAAAAGAAGGAAATCAGTTTTTATAAAAGATAAAATTGGCTTTTGAATAGGAAAAGAATTTTATCCCTTTATTTTAGGAATAAAAATTGTTCAAAAAGATAATACATCTTGGAGAAGGATTTTTATTCAGCTGATTGAATTATATAAGGGATAGAAATCATTGGAGCAAACCACGTTTTCAGATTTGGAGAGATAAAGATTTTGAGAGCTGAAAACGGACTCCCAGAGCACAGTGTACGGCACAGAGTTCTAGTAAGTTAAGGTTTCTAAACAAAGCTTGTAACGATCCTCTATTTGCTTGAATAAGAAGCACGTCTTTGAGGAATCTTTCTTTCTGTAATTCTTATATTATTGGAGAGTAGCAACACTTAGGGTTAAGTGTTGGGGAGCACTACTAGAGTTAGTAGTGGGGGAATCGAATTGTATCAAGAGTTTGATATTTTACGAATAAAAGTGTAGTTTGTGTGGACGTAGATCTCAGAGGTGAGATTGAACCACGTTAAATTCCAGTGTTTTATTATTTGATTTCATTGTTTTATTGTTTGATTCATTTTCGGTTGAGCAAAAACATAAATCAGAGATTTTACGAGTGAATAACACAGTGCACGGCACTGTGCCATAAGGGTGTATCAGAGCAGGCTATTCTCGAAAGGCTCATCCCTAGAGAATAGAAGTCATGAACATGCAAGATGACTCTCGAGATAGACACACAAAGTGTCCAATTTTCAACGAAAAGGACTACGGATGGTACAAGGCTAGGATGAGGATCTACATCCAAGGATTGGACTATGAATGCTGGAAAGTCATAAGAAAAGGACCAATCCTTATCCAAACCAAAAATGCTGAAGGAAAGATGGTCGACAAGGATGAAGATGACTATGCTTCGGTCGACTATGCAAAAGCCGAAAAAAACTTCAAAGCTATGAGTATTCTCCAATATGGAATTGGACCTGATGAATACTCAAGGATCTCGGCTTGTACTACAGCAAAAGAAATATGGGACACGCTGGAGTTGGCCCACGAAGGTACGAATGAGGTAAAGCAATCTAGAATAGATTTGCTTGTCCAACAATATGAATTGTTTACTATGAATAAGGACGAATCTAGTAAAGAGATGTTCACTAGATATACACAAATCACTAATGAATTACGTTCTCTATGCAAAACATATACTTCTGAAGATTTAGTGAGAAAGGTGTTTAGAAGTTTAACAAATTGATGGCTCCCAAAAATAACCGCTATTCAAGAAGCTAAAGATTTGACTAAACTTTCACTAGAACAACTTATTGGATCATTAATGACTCATGAACTTGTCTTAGATTCTAAAACTAATGAACCAAAAAGTAAAGGTATAGCCTTGAGAACTGAATTGGAAATTGAAAATAGTGATAGTGATGATGATATTGATTTTCTTACTAGGAGATTTAAAAAATTTCTCAAAAAGAACAAAAACAACAATCCTAGAAAAGATGAAAATTTCAAAGGTAAGAGCACTACCTCTAACTTTAAGAAAAGTGCTACTAATTCGGGTTGTTTCAATTGTGGAGAGTTAAATCACAGGATTAAAGAATGTCCCCTATGGGATGATGAAAAGCCCAAGGAAAGAAGGGAACAATCTAAGAAAGAGTTCAAAAAGGCCATGATAGCTGCCGTTTGGGGAGATTCGGATTCTGATGAAGAACGATCGAGGCACAAGTGCCATGAAGCAAAATTATGTCTGAATGTTGTACAGACATCACAGAGAAGGGCACAGTGCCAGGACGATTCACACTTGTGTCTAATGGCGAAAAGTTCGAACTCCCAAGATGAAACTGAAGACAGTGAGGTAAGTCTTCTTTCTCTAAAACCTTCAATACATCTTCTTTCAAAAAACCAACTTGTTACTTTACTGGGAAATATCATTGATGATTGTCAAGAAATGAATGATGATTTTTCAAACATGAGAAAAGAAGTGAAAATTTTAAGTAAGCACAAGATTGGTTTGGAATTGGAATATAAAAATTTATTAAAGGATTGTAAAGAACTGATGAAAAAGAATGATGAACTGGAAAAAACTGTCGAAGAAATAAATGTTGAGTTAAGTGCCTTAAGGTACGAAAAGTCTCTCACAAAAGAAGTCGTTGATAACACTGTGCCGTACACTGAGCTAGAAGCTAAAAATTCGAATCTTGAAAAACAAATTGAATCTTTAAAACTTGAGTTAATTAAAGTGAAAGAGTCTAGACAAAGATCCAGAATTGTTCCACTTATGCTGCCTCATGATGCTAAGTTAAGTGACGAACTTGATAAAGCTAAAAGAGATTTGGAAATTTCAAGAAAAAGAAATAGCGATCTAAACACTTCTGTTGAATTCTTAGAATCACAATTGACTGTTACTCGGAAAATGTATGAAAAATGGTTAGATGGTCAAAAAGCCCTAGACTATATTTCCAGTACAACTAGCAATCGAAACAGAATTGGTTTAGGATATACAGACCAGAGGCACAGTGTAAGGCACAATGCCAAAAAATTTGAAAGAGACTTTCGTAAAAGAAAATATGTCGATTTACCTGAGTATTTGATTTGCATCTTCTGTGGAAAGAATGGACACCTTATGGATAACTGCAATATCAAGAAAAGGAGTGTTGCAAAAAATGTAAAGAACGTAAATCAAATATGGGTTAGAAAAGACTTGTTAGAAGCTCAACGAAAGACAAAGGGACCCAAGCAGATCTGGGTTCCTAAAACTAACAAGTGATCTTTGTGCAGGCAAACGTGAGAGGACGCACCCTATGGTATCTCGACAATGGCTGCTCAAGACATATGACTAGTGATAAATCTCAATTCCTCTCACTAGTATCCTACCATGGAGGGTGTGTTACATTTGGCGATAACAAAAAGGGATAAATAATTGGTATTTGAAACGTCGGCAAATCCCTAACACACTCCATATAGAATGTGATGTTGGTAAGTGGTTTGAAAAACAGTTTGTTAAGCATACCACAATTGTGTGATCAAAGTAATTTTGTTGAATTTCATGCATGAATATTTTACAAGATAATTTATGGCTTTGGGATTAATTTTTGGAAATTAGTTGAGTATTATGCTTGTTGTCCTCCTTTAAATATGTTAATTAGAGTGTTGATGCATGTCTTTGTGAAGCTTTGTGAGTAAAGGTCTACGTGATATAAAAAGGACTCGTAATGGTCTAATGATGTTGTCCTAATGTCATGATCCTAAGTTGCCGAACTAATGAGCTATATGATCCTAAGTTGCCGAATTATTGAGCTATGAAATGCTAATTCTTTCTCCTATGGCAAGCTTGATCTTTATCCCGATATTCTGATTTTCTATTTATGAGTTTGACATTTGTGCCTCATTATTTCTTTCTTTCATATGTCTCACCTTATCTTCATTTCCCTATTATTATCCTTCTTTTCCTTACCCATTGCTCCAAAGTTCAACAAGTGCTTTTAATCTTGATTCATGATAATCTATGGGGAAAGAACATCTTGATAAGATGATGGAAGAAAAAGATGCATCAGTTAAGGGGGAACATGAAAAGGTTGGAATGAAACACAAATAAGTGAAAGAATGAATGGTACTGATTCACACTGAGTAAGGCACAGTGCCAGGAGATGCATCAAAAAGAAAATGAGGTTCGAATTAACTTATTATCTTTGATCTCTTATTGATTGACTCTAGTATTATTGTATGGTCTGCTTTTCCTTCATAAAAAAAAAAGAAAAGAAAAGTAAGACACTTATTTTAGATAAGTCCTAGAGTTCAATTCAAATGTGAAGAAAATTATCAAAGTTTTGAAGATCATCATTTTGGATTCCAGTATTCCGAAGATTAGTTATATTTGGAAGGGAATAGATTGTTCACTAGCACAGAAACACACACAGTGCCACAGTGAAGAAAGTCCTATGATGCTTATTTGCAGAAGTTGAAAATCTTTAAAGAAAGGTTTAAGCACTTGTTGAGCCAATGGCCATTTCAAATCTTCAAGCTTGCATTACTTTTCTTTATCTTACTTTCTTAGCTATCAGCCATGATCCTTCATGATTATTTCTTGCTTCATAATTTCGGATTGTGAGTTGGATTATTTTTTTCTTAATGACTTCGGATTGTGAGTTAGATTATGACATAGCACCAGCATCCTTAGTATCTTTTGCTTGAGCTACTTGCATTATTTTGATGACTATATCTCTGTTTTGTGTAGCTTGACATGTTATTGCTCTCTTTTTTTATAATGTCAAAAGGGGGAAGATGGGTATAATACTTAAACTAATGAATGATATTACTAATGAATGCAATTTGGTATGTTGGCTATTGGATTATGGTGATTGATGTTGTGAATGGTGTTATGTTGATGCATTATTTGAGGGGGAAGTATTATGTGTTTGTCATCATCAAAAAGGGGGAATTTGTTGTGTTTTGAACTTTGAATATTTTGATGATGATAAACACCCTATGCTATGCTATAACATGAATATTTATAACAGTGATCAAGCGTTCAAGATTGGATGATGTGAAGACAAGGAAGCTTAGGTCTAGTTATATTAATTCATGTGTATGCAATGTAATAACATATTAGAACTTTGTGCTAAAATTAGAAAGGGATAGTTTTGTTAAAACAAGATTTTCGAAAAACAGTTTTAATAAGAAAAAGAATTTTATTTTCGAAAATCAAGTTTAAAAGGAAAAAGATGTTTATTTTCGAAAAACAATATTAAAGAGAAAAAGAGTTTTCATTTTCGAAAATCAGTTTTTGATAAAAGATAAAAGTTTTTTTATTTTTGAAAAACATCATAAAAAAACGGTTTAAAAGATTTTTTAATAAAAAAAAGGAGAAAAACTGATTTTTAAGTTGTGATAAAGTTTGTTTGATAAAAACTGATTTAAGATATGATTTAGAGTTGATATAAGATATGGAGAAATCCTTATCCTATAAGAAAAGAAGGAAATCAGTTTTTATAAAAGATAAAATTGGTTTTTGAATAGGAAAAGAATTTTATTCCTTTATTTTAGGAATAAAAATTGTGCAAAAATATAATACATCTTGGAGAAGGATTTTAATTCAGCTGATTGAATTATATAAGGGATTGAAATCATTGGAGCAAACCACGTTTTCAGATTTGGAGAGATAAAGATTTTGAGAGCTGAAAACGGACTCCCAGAGCACAGTGTACGGCACAGAGTTTTAGTAAGTTAAGGTTTCTAAACAAAGCTTGTAACGATCCTGTATTTGCTTGAATAAGAAGCACGTCTTTGAGGAATCTTTCTTTCTGTAATTCTTATATTATAGGAGAGTAGCAACACTTAGGGTTAAGTGTTGGGGAGCACTACTAGAGTTAGTAGTGGGGGAATCGAATTGTATCAAGAGTTTGATATTTTACGATTCAAATAATAAAAGAGTAGTTTGTGTGGATGTAGATCTCAGAGGTGAGATTGAACCACGTTAAATTCCAGTGTTTTATTATTTGATTTCATTGTTTTATTGTTTGATTCATTTTCGGTTGAGCAAAAACATAAATCGGAGATTTTACGAGTGAATAACACAGTGCCTAGATCGCGTCATAACAGTGTTTTTGCGAAAATCGATTAGATTTAGCCACTCAATTCAACCCCCTTCTTGAGTGTCACCTTGTGTTCCAACATAGCTAATGATATTCACAAAGAAAAAGGCTGGAACAACATATCATATTTCTTAAGAATGGCCGTGAGTTTTCTTCGACAATCGTCTATAAGATCTTCACTCATATGATAATTAAGAGTTCTCATAGAAATATTCTTTTTGTTTTTTGGAATTTTAGTGATACTTTTATAGAAATTTTTTTTTCAGTGGGTAGATTTCTGCAAAGCATTATTAAAGGAAGCTTGGTGGTATAAGACGGGCTACATACCTTCACTACAAGATTATCTGAAATCAGCATGGATCAGTTCCTCTGGTCCTCTGCTTTCCCTTATATCTCTTCTTTGTACAGCTGATGCTGGAAAAACGATAGAGAAGCTAGAGGATAAGTGGGAAGAGAATCAAGATCTCATATTCAACACGTCGCTGATAATTCGGCTCTTGAATGATCAGGGGACTTCAGCTGTAAGTATATGCACACGTGAGTTTTTTGACATTGTAGATGAAGAGAGAAATTGATTTACCAACTGAAAAACTTGAGGAACTCATACCGTCATACGTAATTCATGGACTAATATACGTGGGTCTTGAACATGCTTGGTGCCCTTTGCTAATTAATCCTATTAGAAAAGGTTCCTAATATACAAGTGGTATTAATTTTTTAAAAAGAAATTATATTCTATAAAATCATCATATTTATATTCCAAATAAACCTAAAAATATGTATGGGGGTAAGGACAATATACGTGCCTCGAATGTAATAGACTTTGGATTTTCTGGCCCTTTAAGATAATAGGTCATGTATAATTGTGGTAGTTACTTTGCACGTACTATTAGACAACCCTATGTTTTGCTAACCTTGAAAACAAAAAATGCGGCAACTATAATGGGGGATCGAAAATTACTTATTGTTTTAAAAAGAAACTTAAGCTTAGTTATATGATATTTTTAAAAACAGCATAACTTGAGAAATGTACCAACACCCTTCTATATTCTAAAAACTCAACAGTAGAAAAATGAGTTGGCACTCCACCAACCCAAGACACTTTAGTCTATCCAAAGTGTTTAACTCGACACTCGTGCATTACACTGGATCGAGAAAAAAAATTATTGAAATGAGTTAGACTTATTATCGTTTTTTCCTTTTTAACAGGTAGAACTCGAGAGAGGTGACGCATATTCATCCATATTGTGTTATATGGCAGAAGCTAGTGTAACGGAGGAGATAGCTACAGAGCATATGAAAGAGATTATTAGAAGTTCTTGGAATAAAATTAATATGAAGTTACTGAGTACAGCAACAGAAGACCAAACCTTTGTGAATCTTGTTATTAATACTGCACGAGTATGCCATTTTATATACCAAAAGGGAGATGGTTTTAGTATTCAAGATGGTGATACTAAGAATCAGATCAAACATTTACTCATTGAACCAATTTAACTTTGAGTGACGCAGTCGGAAAGATCAAAGGAAAAGCAAGTGCTAAACCATAACACGAACAAACAGATTATCAAGCGATGAATCTGTAAAACTCCGGAATCTACCAGAAACGAGTAAAAACTCTGAAATATTATTAAAGATGAAAAAACTGCCTCCTAACGACGGCCTAATAATGTTTAAAAAGATAAAACCAAACCCTAAGACGAAAATAAGGAAATAACAAAATTCGAAAATAAATAAATGCTGTTTTCGGGCCCTAAACGAACTCGGATGGCTTCCTTTAATAATAAGCATTCTGACTCCGGAGGCCTGACTAGTGGAAATCATTCCAGGCTATTTTGATGACGAACTTCTTTGTCGAACTTCTCCGCTAACCTTCCTACGTCATTGAGAAAAAAAACATCAACATCACGTGCATGCTTTCCCTCGTAGGTTTTATGCTTCAGTCATAAAAAAGATTTGTAGTAAAAATAAAAAGGAAAAATTCACATAATTAATCCCAACTTTCACTCATCTTCCCAAATTAATCCCAACTATTAATTATTTAGGAATAATCCCAACTTTAGGGGTGAGTTTATCAAAATAATCTGAATTGTTATTTTACTTACTTTCTTTGATCCATTTTGGGTTTATTTTGGGGTAGAAAAAAAACATTTCAGATCATTTTGAGCAGGTACACTTGAAACTTGGGATTATTCAAGAATAATCAATAGTTCGGATTATTTTGAGAAAATGGTCAATAGTTTGGATTATTTATGTGAATTTTTCCAAATAAAAAGGATATATGTTTGCTTTTCTGCAATGAATAAAGTGATAACAACAGGAGAAAGTCATTCCATCTATATGTGAGATATCAGTTCGTATGTATAACATTTTTGTTTTTGAAGTAGTAAATTGGTATAGTAAGTAGTTTACTTGGTACTAGTTAGTAGTTATTAATCTAATTCCAGTACCGATTCTGCACACTTTTGAAGTGTTACTAAGAGTGCATCATTTTTTGCTCTCATGTGTAATCATCTAGCACGCACATATCTGTTAAGGAATCTATCTCTTGAGTACTAATAAGTGAGAATCTATTAAACATTAAAGTAATTTGTTGCAAATATTTGAGACACATAGTCATACGCCTTCTGATCAAAGTAGGTAACCACATCTTCCACCTTATCCTTCACGCTTCTCCTCCCAGAGTCTCATTCATCCTTATGATCGACCAAAGTAGGGGAACAAAAACGAATTTATTACTAGCAAGCTAATTAGCATCATCCACGATTGAGGACTAAGAAATTCCTCGATTAAATATTCTTGTGATGCTTAGTCTCTTATATGTAATAAATTCTAGGAAAATTTGCCCGAAAAAAACCTTTAAAAAGTTCAATTTTGCGAAAAAAAAACCTTTCAAAACCTTCTTTGCAAAAAAATACACCACAAACTTAATTTTCCCAGCCAGCCAGCCAGGCCAGGCCAATTTTCCCTCCTTTTTTTCGTTGTGGCCAATTTTCCCTCTCCTCTTTATTAACTCCTTTACTCCCTTCTTTCTCTCTCTTCTCACTATTAATATAATGTTGCAGCTGCAGTGCCATCAAATCAACCTATTGGAGTAAATAAATTATTAAAGATGCTATACTGGTGAAGGTAATGAATCCACTTCCTAGTCTTTAATTTTTAATTTTTTTACAAAAATCAAACTGGCAGAACCATTTTTCTGTGCTTCAATGGATCAAGGAAGAAGAAAGGGCAACCACAAAGGAAAAAGAGACGTGAGAATTACGAAATTGTGCTTAAGCAAAGGTAATTCTATCATTTTTGAGATTTTTTGACATTAATATTTCAGCAATTGAGTATTCTAAGTTATGGTTTTTGATGGGAAATGAATTGGGGTAAACCCTGTAGAAACGTGGAGGTAGCGAATGTTTTTTGTTGAATTATGCTTCCAATGATTCATTGTATTTGGTTTATATTTGTATGTGTTGTGTTTGTTCATGGTTTTTTTGGGATTATTTTTGTTTTTGTTGAAATTTTTGAACTTTATCATCCCATGGTAATTTTGCTCATGTATTCATATCATTTTATGTTTTTGGTGATTTAGTTACAGGTTTAATAGTAGAGAAGTAGTTTGTGAACCTTGGTATTCATTCATGTAGGCCATAAATATTAGTTTGTAATATGGAGGGCATTTTTAGGTTGTATTATGGAGGGCATTTTGTGAGTAAGAAAAACAAAACAACTTATGAGAGGAAGCCAAATGTTGATATATCTAAGTTTGGAGTTGCACTGCGTTTGAATGTAGAAGAGGTATGTTTCTTTGAGTTTTCTTATTGGATTAAAACAGACTTAGGTTATGATGATGTTGGATAGATTTGGTATAAAAACAGGGTTATCTTTGCACACTGGCAGGGCATTGATCAGGTGTGATAAAGATATTTCTGACTTCCTTCAAGCACCTGAGAAAGATGGGTACTATCACCTATATGTTGTGCACCCTCATAAGGAAGTTGTGGTAGTAAATAGGAAGGCTTATGGACCCGGGATAACTTTCTACACAGAGAGTGAATACACAGTAGGAGATAATGAGGTGGAAAGTAGTGTGGCTGCTGAAAAAATAATTAGGGAAAGCAGTGAGTCATTAAACAACTCACAAGGGGGTCCACAGGTGGACCACAGTGCAACACAGTCACACAAATGCCCACAGAAAACCCTAGATCTAATTCTACATCTCCAAATACATTTTCTCTTGCAGAGAAAGTTTCTCAACCAACCTCAAACACAGCAACCACAACAAGAAGACCCAATATTCCCATAAGGCCATCCCAGAAAACACTATTACTCACTGACAATGCTTCAAAGCACTTGAAAGACCTTACCCCTCTATAATTGAGCTTACACCCCAACTTACACCCCAGCTTACCCCTGAATTCACGCTATTGTTTAGGGCTCAGACAACTAGTCAGACACAGGGGAATGAAGAGTTGGATGAACAGGTAGATGAGGAACAATCAGACAGTAATGGGAGTGATGTATGTTTAAGTGACAATGATTTTGAAGACAATGATGATGATGATGATTTGTGTAATGAATATATAGATCATGAGATAAGTGAGAGGGCTACTGGGAGATTAGGGGGGTTGAGGAAGGATGCAGAAGCTAGGACAGATGATGAGTTGGATGATGATGGCTTAAAGCTCTGTAATGATGATGAAATTGTTGACAATGATGATGAAGTGGTTAGTGTAGTAGGTTCAGATGATGAAGGGTCTGATTATCCAGTGTTTAATCCAGATATTGATTTCAAGGGTAAGGTTCACCTAACTAAAGGCATGAAGTTTCCCAGTAACAAAATCCTTAGGAAAGCTTTGCAACACCATGCAATAGATCATTGTTATGATTATTATTTCCTGCACAACAACCAAATTATGGTGAGTGCTTACTGTGCAAAGAGATGTGGTACGGTTGCCCCTGGAAGAGAGCTAGAATTTTAGAGTGTACTTGCAAGAGTAGGAGGCAATGCAGGTTCAAGATACACTGCAATAAGTTGAAATTAGAGGAAAGTTGGCAGATTAAGAGTGTCAGACATAGGCACATTTGTGGTCACCAATCTAACAATTCAAAGCTCACATCACAATACCTAGTTAAGAGGTATCTTGAGGATTGGAGGGACAACCCCACTTGGAAACTAGTTGGCTTCATTAAAATGGCAAGGAGGGGTGTGGTTGTGAAATAGGGTAATATAAAGCTTGGTATGCAAGGAAAAGAGCTTTCCGAATAATTTTTGGTGATGCATACTTGGAATATGAAGGATTATACAACTGCAATTAGGAAGTATAATCTAGGTAGTACTGTTGTGGTTAAGGTTAAAGGCATACAGAACCCTCCACCACTCTTCCAAAGACTCTATGTTTGCTTGAAAGCATGCAAAGAGGGATTTATGGCAGGGTGCAGGTCCATACTTGGAGTAGATGGGCACATTTGAAGGGAGCTTACCCTGGCATTCTGTTGACAACTGTTGGGAAATATGGTAATAATAACATATTCCCAGTGGCTTGGGCTGTGGTTGAGACCGAGAATTCAGAGATTTGGTCTTGGTTCTTGGAGCTGCTAATAAATGACATAGCTAATGTAGCTGATTCAGTGGCATGACTTCATGAGCAAGATAAACTCACCTATTTGTCTGATAGACAGAGGGTATGAAGTTAGCTTACTTCCCTAAACTTCTGTAATACTGATAATCTTAGCTATTGATTAAGCTAACATGCTTCTTATACAGGGTGTGTTAGATGCATTCAAAATTGTCATGGCTCAAGAAAAAACTAGATATTGTTGTAGGCACATCTAGAGCAACTTCAAGAACAAGTTTCCAAGTGTTGTCTCCAAAGAGCATTTCTGGAAGGCTGCAAGGTCAAACAAAGAGGTACGACTTTCAGTATTTGTTTGTTTATGACTTGTCTGTGTGCATAATAGCAACAGTCTAACCTATTTGTTGTTACAATGTGTCTTATGCAGCATCATCTCAAAAGCCACATGAAGGAGATAAGAAAATTGATTGAGAAAGCCTATGACTACTTGCAAACTATTCCAACATCTCATTGGTCAAGACATGCATTTAGCTCAGCTTCAAAATTAGGAATGTTACTCAGCAACTACTATGAAAGTATCAATAATGTGTTAAGAGATGCAAGGAGCAAGCCTATTTTGCAGTTGATGGAATGATTGAAGATGTATGTGATGTCAAGGTTTCTTGCAAAGAAAAAAGGGTTGAAGACTTTCACTGGTGTGATTATGCCTTATGTTGTGAAGGTGATAAACAGAGGACTGGAGCATGTGTCAAACATGAGACTCACCTAGACTGACCTCCATGAGTTTGAAGTGGATGAAGAAGGTGACACATATGTTGTGAACCTTCACACCAATTTCTGTAGCTGCAATAGGTGGTCTCTAATGGGAATTCCATGTTGGCATGCACTTGCTTGCATCCAAAAGAGAAGACTATATTATGAAGCATTTATCCACCCTGCATATCATGTGGAAACGTATGCCTAGACATATGCTCCTTCAATGAGAGCAATGCCCGATTACCGGCAGTGAGAAGTGACCCCATATCCTAGGTCACTGCCCCGTCCACACATAAATATGCCTGGGGGCCTTCAAAAAAAAGATGGAAGGAGCCTGGTGAGGATGAGGAGAGGAGTAGGAATGGCAATGGGTCAGACTCGGGTCGGACGGACCTTGGAAGATCCGAGTTCGACCCGACTACCAATCATACCCAAAATCTGGGTCCGACTCCGAGTCCAATTCGAAAGTTCTCCGTTCGAATCCGAACTCCATCGGACCCGCGGACCTCCGACTTGGACTCGGATGCGACCCGGTTGTAATAATAATAGACAAAATTAAAGAAGTTGGAAAGAGAATAAATTGTTAAAAAAATCGAGACATCAAAGAGAAATCAACTAACTCAAATCGAAATACATACAAAATCTTTATACCAAATTTCACACACAGAAAGTTCAGATCTACAAAAAATTAAACTTAGTATATCTCAAAATTTTAAGGAAATTACAGTATACAACAAACAAATTTTGTCTTCTTCTTCTTGCACTAGTGGAAAAAACGCTATATATCACAACACAACCGCTGCGGTCCCTAAGAGAACCGAAGCGGTAAATCCGCAAATTTTTGGGAGGGAAATTGGGCAACATTGACCGCTGCGGTTTTTAAAGAACCGGAGCGGTTCACAAGAAACCGGTCCAGTTTTATGTAACCGTTGCGGTTCTCCCAATCGCAGCGGTTAATGTAGCCCAATTTCATTTTGTAACCCGCGTTTTCCCTTTTTTTTTTTTTATGAACAATGATATCATAAATTTAGTTAAGAAGTTATGGCAAAGAGCCTTTTACAATCCGAGAATAATAAGTTTTGACAATAATTAGGAGGGGAGGGGAAATTTCTAATTACATTGAGGGAGTCTATCTCCTTTCTACCACCATGGGCTAGTGCGTCCGCCACTTGGTTGTCCTTCCTGTGCACAAATGAGAGGCTCGTCTCTTGGAAATACTGCAGCAACTCCCTGCATTGTGTTATGATGTCACTGTAAAAATCAACTTCGACATTTTCACGATTAGCAACCATGTGCAAAGCTTGCTGACAGTCCGAGTGAAGAGCCACATGGGTGTAGCCTGCTTCACTGGCCATGTGTAAACCTTGGCGAATAGCCAATAATTCTGCATGAAGGGGGTTAGAAGCATATGACAAACAACAAAAACCAAGATACCACAAACCATGTTTATCCCTAATTATACCTGCAATACTTATTCTTGTTTCAATGTCAACAAACGATGCATCGACATTTACATGAACCCAGTTTTGGGGAAGATTAACCCATGATTGGTTATTGACTCCATTCGAGCTATTTGAAAGATGGCTCGGATTTTCAACTTTTTTCTGAAATTCCAAGGTGACGTTTACGAAATTTTTTGCAAGAGATAAGGCTCTCTTGAGGATTTGTTGTGGGGAAGCTTGTTTTGTTCCCTCAAAAGTGAGTTTATTTCTACTTTTCCACAGCTCAAAACAAAGGAAGGGGATTTATGTGGACCAATTTATACCTTGCTCATCTTTTTCAATGCGCACAGACTCCCTAATCCAATCCCCGATATCAACCATCAACCAGAAACTAGCAGGAGGGGAGAGGAGGACCCAAGTTTGCGAGGCAAGCTCACAGTCACGCAACATATGAATAGTGGTTTCCTCCCCCATATTACAACAAAGGCATGAATTTGACTGGGTGATTTTTCGGATACAGAGGAGTCTCCTAGTGGGAACCATATCCCACCATACAAGCCACATGAATATTCGAAGTTTTGGGGGAATTTTTAATTTCCAGGCCCATTCGCCCCCCCCGTTTCCCTTGTCGGTGATTAGTCACTTGGTGGTAGGCCCTTGAAAGTGAAAATTTCCCGTTCTCAACTAGGTTGGAGAAACAACGATCTGTGTTTTGGTTATGAGGAATTTGATTTGAAAGAATGCGATCTTGAATAAAAGGAGGGAGAGGGAAAGATAGGCCATTTAGGTCCCAAGAGTTATTGATGATAAGCTTTGCTACGGTTAGGTCTCTTTCTTCTTGTCTAAGGGGGCCTTCTACCCAATTTCTAATTGGACCAATGCCTAGCCAGTCATCATGAATAGCATGTACGAGGCTACCATCCCCTAGAATCCACTTAGTGTTTTCAGCCAAGATATACGCACCCTTACCTATATTCCTCCAAATTTGGGACCCCTTGTTAAAAGCTAAGATGTAATTGGTGCGTACATACTTGGATGTAATGCAACATTTAGCTAGAGTATCATCCACTTGGGTCATCTTCCAGCCTAGTTTTGCTAGCATAGCAGTGTTGAGGTCGACATGACTCCTAATGCCTAACCCCCTTTGTCTTTAGGAAGAAAAGTATGATCCTTATCTATGAGATGAATCTTATTCTTTTCTACACTCCCCCCCCCACGAAAGTCATTACAAATCTTGTCAAGTTCAAGCAAGGTTTTTTTGGGAAGGAGAGTAACTTGCATATAATAAGAGGCTATTGTGCTCATGGAGGATTTGATGAGCTCAAGTCTCCCAGCTCTAGATAAAAGGTTAACCTTCCACATTGCCAACTTTCTCCTTACTTTGTCAACCACGAATTGAACCTCTTTCTTTCTAGGTCTCTTATTTGACAAAGGTAAGCCTAAGTAAAGCCCTAGATCTTCACTCTCATGAATATTGAGCGTCTCCTAAAAGAGGCTCTTTTGTTCTTCAACAGTATTGGGTGAGAAAGTTAGTCTACTTTTGCCTTCATTGATTTTTTGACCTGAGAGGCCACAAAACTTACTTAGAATGGTTCTAAGAGTAAAAGCCGTACTTTCGTCCACTCTTCCAAAGATAAGGAGGTCATCGGCGAACATAAGGTGAGAGATGGGGACTTTATCTTTACCTACCCAAAAGGGGGTCTAGTTTTTCTCACCGCATGCCTGATTTATCATCCCCGTAAGGTACTCAAGGCAAATATTGAAGAGGAAAGGGGACATTGGGTCTCCTTGTCTAAGTCCCCTAGAGTGTTGGAACACATCAGACTTTTTACCGTTGATTAAAATAGACGAGGAGGCTTTATTGATGCAGTTCATGATAAGGTCAATGGAATGGTTATCTAAATTTTGCATGTCAAGGCATTTCCTTATAATGTCCCACTCAAGTCTATCATATGCTTTTTCTAAATCAACTTTTAGAGCGAACCACCCATGTCTACCCTTCTTTTTATGCATGGCATGTAAAACCTCAGACGCAACAACCAGGTTAATATTCGTACCCCTACCCTGAATAAAACCATTTTGATTCTGGGAGATCCAAGAAGGGATCATAGGTTTCATTCGATTGACTAAAATTTTGGTCACAAGTTTGTAAGTCGTATTACACAGTTTGATTGGACGCAAATGCTTAACATGCTCAGGGTTTATTTTCTTAGGGATAAGACAAATAAGAGCCTGACCTAAGTCAATTGGGATGTTTTTCGCTAGGAACCATTTTCTAATGTTATCACACACATCAAGGCCCACAATATGCCACTCTTTTTGGAAAAATAACGGGTGGAAACCGTCAGGGCCAGGGGCTTTGAGAGGTTTCATGGAAAAAAGCGCATTTTTAATCTCTAAGTTGGATGGGGGGTAGGCTAGGTTTGTTTGTCCTTCTCCCAAGCAAATGGGAGATCGAAGTGAGAAGGTTTTTTCCGTATTATATAGCTTAACAAAGAAACCTTGAATCAAGTTATTTAGGTCATGGGTGTCAGAAATATGATTTCCACAATCATCTTTTAATCACCTAATTGTGTTCCTATGACGCTTAATCATCACGCTTCTATGAAAGAAAGCAGTATTTCTATCCCCTTGAGTTAACCAGTCCACTCTACTTTTAGCAAGCCAAAGCCATTCTTCCTTAAGTAAAGTGTCTATTAACTCTTTTTGCAAGGTTTCTTCTATGTTTAGGTGAAAGTAGGAGTTTGGGTTGTATTGCAGGTAATTTTGAATACCTTTCAGCCGTGCCTCAAGATGTTTCTTTTTTGCATAAACATTCCCAAATACCTGCTTGTTCCACACATCAAGCTCTACCCCTAGTCTTTCAAGTTTACTATTGATTTGGTCATCACTCCCTCTCTAAGAATGACTTACTACCTCTTCAAAGGACTCATCATGTAACCACATAGGTTCAAAACGGAAAGGTTTACAACCTTTAGAGGGCGGGGGGTGTCAAAGGTACACAAAATAGGAGCATGGTCCGATGTGATACGAGATAGGTGCCAAAGGCAAGAATGAGGGTACTTGAGAATCCATTCTCCATTTCCAAAGGCTCGGTCAAGTCTTTCAAAGATAGGGTTAATCTTCCTTTTATTAGTCCATGTAAATTTCGGGCCATTGAAACCAAGATCAAGCAGATTACAAATATTCATAGTATGATTAAACATGTTGGTTCTATGTATTTTTATAGGTTTGCCACCCCATTTTTCATTTTGGAACATAACTTCATTAAAATCACCAATTACTAACCAAGGCATGTCAATAGTTTGAGCTACACTATACAAATCATCCCACAATTTTTTCCTACCTTTAAACTTAGGACTAGCATAAATTGCGGAAATAAAGAAGGTATTAGTGTTTACCTCCACCAAAGCATGAACTCCTTGGGCATTGCTATTGATCACATGGAGATTCACACGAGTTGGATCCCATAAAATCAATATACCACCCGCATAACCGATCGGATCAACAAGAAACCAAGAGTCATAAGGAAGGGCGCCCACAATTTCAGCCGTGTGAGCACGCGAGGTTTTAGTTTTGGCAAGCACAAGAATGTCCGGTTTATTATGAGCTATTAATAAGTGGAGGTTAGGTTTAAAAGTGTTTCGAGCTAACCCCCTAGCATTCCAATATAAAACCGACATGTTAAACGGGAGATGAGGCTTCCTTTTGAGAGCCATGATGACTCCCGTCTCCTTCCCTTTCCACGGGTTTACCAACTCCCCGGTCATGGGACACATCCACTTTAAACGTAGTGGCTTGACCCTCATAGTTGTAGTTCTTAGGGGTCTTTCTCCTTTTGCCTCTTCCCAATTGAGCATGAGACTCATTTGTTTCAACATAGGCATAATGTCCATCTCGATGATGGCATTGGTGTTGTGATGGGATGTCCATTCCATTGCTTGATTTTTGAGCCGAAATCGAGTCCTCCTTTGCGTTATGAACGGTTGTGGGTCGAGCCAAGGACCTAACCTTTGAAGAACTTCCCGGTCGACGTCCTCGACTCCGCCCTCGTTCTTTAGTGTCCACTTGAGGAGCACCCATGCTACTTTTGGTAAGTGTGCTGCATCTTGGAGTTGGGGAAGGTGAGCGGGAACAATCGCCCCGTGGTGGTACATGAGGAGGTTTTTGTTTTCCTCCCCCACGTCCCTCGAATTCAACATCAATTTCTTGACCTCCGTGAAGGACAACTCGTCTAACATTTCTCCCTCTTGTCTGAGATTAAAAACCTCCATCTGATTCACTTCGGGGAGAAGCGGGAGCATCGGTCGAGCTAGAATATGCGGAAAACGCCACTCCTCCCGGATGATGTGAGGGGGGGAGCGAGTGGGAGAGACGGGAGGGGAGCTTTCTTGGGAGGGGGGGATAGGGGTGGAGGTGTGAGGTCCGATCGAACAACTTGGTGGTGGATCATTTGATGAGGGAAACGAGGAAACATCCTTCGAAAGGTTGAGCGAAGGGATGGAGGTGGTGCTGTAGATAGGAGGTGTAATTTCAATGGGTGAGGGTGAGATATTTTGAGGAGAAGAGGAACTAATATTTGTAGTACTGGGTTTGGGTGAGTTATTTTCGTGGGAGAGAGAGGAATTAAAGCTGGGTGGGGCTGAGAGAGGAAAGAGGTCTTGGGTTGAAGAAATCGAGGGTATAGCTTTCGAAATTTCATTTGAGAGGAAAAGAGGGGGTCTGCAATCTCACCTTCTTCAGTTTGCAGAACATGGAAGGAATTTTGGTGAAGGATATTACTTTTAACAGCATGATTTGACCTTGTAGGTTTATAGGTGAGAGAGGCTAAATAAGTTTCTTCTGACTTATTTTCAGAGTTTTGAGACGAAACAGGGACAAAAACTCCCTTTTTGGGCGTCCAACGTTTCAAAGATTTTTGTGGGTCCCCATTTGTTTGGCTTTTAGGAGGCAAGTTGACATTTTCTTTTTTGCTTCCCTTTACTTGCTGCCAGCCATTGCCATTGCTCGTCCTTATCTCCGTCGCCGGGGGTGGATGTATGGTTTGATTTTTTTCACTGTAACCAAATATATTACACTTGGAGCAGTACCATGGTCCGTCGGTGAAAGTGATAGGTTGGTAAAATTTTCCCAACCATATTCCTTTTGGAGGTTTTTTCCCTCCTCGAGCAAGAATGCACATACGGGCATACCTTCTCCCTTCCCCTTGGATATTGGTGCTATCTACTCGTAGGGAGATTTCCCGATTTTTTACCTATCATTTCAAGCATACTTTCTTCAAAAAATTCGACCGGTAGTTCATGTAAGCTGGCCCAAGTCGCTCCGGAGCTTCGGAATCTTTGTTCGATGGCCTAAAACCCGGTTCCCAATTTTGGATCCATAGATGGTATTGTTGCACCATTCATGGTCCATTTGTAAGAAGGTTTGTTTTTCCTTCCAAGGATTCACATTTCAGTGTATAGAACCCTCTCCCTAAAGCAATCAAAAGCGGTAACTTTTGAAGTTTCCATAACTTTTTCAGTTCGCAGGCCAAAAATTCTTTAGAGAAAGACTTGCCGACGACCTTTTTTTTTTTTTTTTTTTAATTTTTTTTATTATTATATTTTTTATTTTTTTTTTTTTTTTTTTTTTTTTTTTTTATTTTATTTTTTTTTTTTATTTATTTTTTTTAATTTTTTTTTATTTTTTTTGGGATTTTTTTTTTTTTGTGTAGGTGTTATAGTTTTTAAATGAAATTTTATTTTTTTATAAAATTTTTTTTTAAATGAGTTTTAATAAAAAAATTAATAGTCAATTTCTTTTACAAATTTACACTAAATTTCATTACCATTACCACTATTTACATGCCAGGACCCATGGTTCGCTGAGTTTTTGTAATTTTCTTCAGAAATAGGTAAGAACAGTTCCCCTTCCTTTTCTTCCGGCGGCGGAGCCGTGGCTGCTGGGTAAGAAAATGGAGGAAGGAAGGACCGTAACGGGGAAGGAATGCCCATGGTTGAGTTTGAGGCTGTTAGCGCGCGGCTGAATAGTTTGCTTCATATTCTCATTTCTTCTCCCTCGGCTGCCTTAGTTCGAAATTCTCTCTTCTTTCTCCATCTTTCTGACCCTCTCCTTTTCTTGCCCTAGACGCCTCCATTTTCGCTTCTCCTCCGCCGCTACTTCCTTCTCTTTCTCTCTCCTCGATTTTCTCTCTCTTCTTGTTCTGTTAAAGTTTTTCCCGATGTTTTATTTTCTGTCTCTTAGGGTTTGTTTTCTTCGGCGATTGTTTGATTTTCGACGATTCGAAGTGTCTGAGGTGTTTAATTTAGGGCTTTTTTTTGTTGTTGGTTTTATTGGATGGTAGAGAGAGATGGCGGTGATGGAAGCAGTGGAATTGGTGATTCCGGTGGATTTTGTGGCGGCGAAATTGATGGGTTCAGATGTTTTTGTTGGAGCTAGGGTTTGTTCTACTGATGCTGAAGCTCGTGATTTTGACGCCATTTTGCCTTTTTCTGGCGCTAAAGTTGATGAATGCACTTCCTTACTTAGTCATAGAGGTGAATATATTTGATTTGAGTGTTATTTTTTTTCATTTGAGTTTTTGATTGATTTATATTGCAGTTTTTTTTTTGAGGTTTTCCATTTTATTTCAATGATGTTTTTTCATTTGAGTTTTGATGGTTTTGTTGCGTGATCTTTATTGTTTGGACTATGTATATTTGAGCTGAATATTGATTGTGTAGTGGTTTATTGACGATTCAATTAGTGCTGCGTGGAATTTGACTTTGTTGTGGGTTGAAGATGTGGAGAAAAGTGTCTTTTGGGACTGTGAATGGCTCACTTTTTTTCATCTTCGGGTTTTTCTGAATCAAGAATCTCCTGATGTCCAGTGGTTGCCATAGACTTATTGTGATCTTCAAGAGCTAGCCTTAGCCAAAATTGGCTCTTTACATTTTCTCGAGAGACGGCTGGATATTTAGTAACAAGAGACAGAAATAGTGTGTTAATGTTGATTAATTGTTAATTTTTGGTTAAAGCATTTGACGTGATTGGAATATTTGATTGCTTTCAGATGGGAAGAACTTGTGTTTTTATGTGCCGTTATGCTTTTGTGTCATAATCTATGGGTATGTTTCAGGTTCACAGAGGCTTTTCTTATTTTCTTGTTTGGGCGTTGCAAATGTCGATGTATAAGCAATGCGCTTTTGTTTGACAGTTTAAGTGTCTGGCTTGCTGCTTATATTTGGGAGCTTATAATGTTTTCCAAAACTGTTCAGGTACTACCACTGCTTCTGGTTCATCTTCCTGGTTGAAGAATGCAGATGCAGGGTTGTGTAGAAGCAACTGTGTTCCATCTAGATCAGTGACAGAAGATGTATCCCTTGCGGTGGTTGATGGGATAACAAGTGTTTCCACTATGTCGATGTCAGAGTATGAAGGTAAACAAATTCAACGGAAGATGGGAAAGGCTCCAAAAAATGGAAATGTCTCTTTTATGAAACCTCAAATGTTGACAATTTATTGCCTCAGACTGAAGCTGATGATGCAAAGACAGAGTCGGAAAAGCTCGGTATGCATCTAGTCAGATGCTCCAGTGCAGGTTAAGTGTTTAGCTACGTATTGGTTATAATCAACCATATGAGTTTCTGGCATTGCTAGAGATGTGGGTGATTTGCTTGCATCTAATAGCACCCAGCCATCTATGATAGAAGGAAATTATAATTGATTAGATTTGCTTATTTGAATGTATGGATATTACTTCTGCTTCAGCTACTTGATTTTCTTTTCTTTGATGTTGATTCGTCCCTTAATATCTGGAAGTGTTCCAGACTGAAGCCATACAACCTGTTATGTGAATCAATGGCTTGTATCATGCTTAAAATTATTATGCTGGTTGTTGCTAAAATTTGGCAAATTACCATGTTACAGTTTGTACATGATAATACAGCAAAAATGGCGGCTCTAGACTCTGGAGGGGTAGTTAGAGAAGTGAGGGCTTTGTGCGCTAACTAGTCTAGCTGTAATGATCTGTTACTGTTTGGAAGAATTTTGAGGACCAGAATATGTATGTTTGTCCTTGATCTGAGCATGCTGTTGTAAAGCTTACACGTTACCCTTTTGGCTCTTGAGTAGAGTTTGGAGATTGCTAAATGCTAATCTTGACTTCTAGATCGAGGTTCTTGCGAAGTTGAAACCGCCGTTCATTTAGCAGCATAGATGAATACTCCCTCCGGTTTTTATTAGTTTACCCACTTTCCTTTTTGGGTTGTCATTTATTAGTTTACCCACCTTTTTCTCTGTTTTTAAAATGGTCCTACGAGTTTTATATTATTATCTTTACAATAAAGTTTCTCTTACTCTACTTCTCTTGGCCCATAACATTAATTTCAATACAATATGCAATCAATACTTCCTCTTCCCTTCTATGACCCACATACCTATTTCTCCTAAAACTATGTGTCCAAAGAAGTGGGTAAACTAATAAAGACCAGAGGGAGTACTAATTAACAAACAGGTGATGGATGGCAGACGGATTCTCCCATCGTTTACTGATTCTACATATCTTGATTATATTTATACGTGATTTTGGGGCATGGTGATTGCTAAGAGTGTGATTACCATTAATATGTATTTTGCAACTTAGCAAACTTGTAGAATCAGCTGTGCATCTATCACCTTTACTTAGTCATAGTATTTAATTCCATATATTAGTCTATTGTTAATTTCAAGTCTCCCTCTTTTGGAACACAAGGTCTTCTCTTCTCTAAGTCTTTTCTAGTACAGTGAGGAATTGGTAGCCTTTTGATTACTTTTCAATAAGTAGTTAAATGATACTCTAGCCAAAGGTTTAATTTTTACCTGCCAGCTGCCAAGTCCTAAGTAAATACATATATGCACTCTCACAGACCTTTGTCTTCATGTTGTTCATTTGTAAAAGTTTAATGTGGATTTGAGAGCCTTTATCATCAAAATCTTTGTTTGTGGTTCAGAATTACCTTCTCAAATCTCAATTTAGTTTTGAGGATATAGTTTATTGTTCATCTGGTGATACATTTTCTATTGCAGGAAACTTCAACATAGTTCAGTTAGTCTATTTGGTTGTTACTTCATAATATATGCTATAGTCATGCTACCTTAGTAAGTATTAACTTCCTAACATTGCTTTTAAATCAAGCTTCGTAAGTATTTGGGATCTTATAATGCTACTTCTTCCATTCAGTCATGGTTAAGCTTCATCAATGACAAAGTGCTTAATTTATGGCTGTACTAAATGAGATCGCAACATTTATCTAAGCCTTAATGATGTTGAAGTATTTTTTTTTGTGGTCTAGTTAGATAAGGTAGCAATCTGCTTTCTTCTGGAGCTGGTTCTAGCTTGGTCTTGATGTTCTGATATGTACTCTGCAGTGCACCAGCATTGATCTATGCAACTAAATGAGTAGAGATTGAGTCAAATGTAGATAGTCTGTCTATAATGGCTGGAGAATAGCATATAGCAAATACTAGACTATATTTGCAACTTTCAGAGTTGATATCATTCAAGTCATGCTCTTAAATTGCTTCAAGCCAACCAGTCCTGCAAGCTTAAATCTGGTTTTTAATTATTTTACAGTTTTACCCTTGTATATGTTAATCTACGAGACTCGAGTTTTTTCTTCAAGCTTATTCTGTCTCAGTTTGTAGTTTGACTGATATATGTTCGTTTTGTTTTGCACTGTAGATAAGTCTCAGGCAGTCAAACAAAAGAACAATATAAATGGCAAACGAGGTGATAGAAGGAACTCTAAAGTTCCTATGAAGTCAAAATTCGATCCATTTTCACCGAAAGTTGGTTTACCAAACTCCAGTCCTGCAAGTAGAGGAAGCAATGTTTTTGGTATGAAACTGTTCTCTTCTTTTTGAGATTAAATTTTCTGAGGTTCAGAATCTTCTGCAGCCTCCATTTATGAAGATCTTTCTGGGGGTGGCAAGCTTTAACCTTTATTGTTCTATTTTCTTGATTCTCTTATGTCCCCCTCCAAAATGCTGCGTCTCTGCATGAACCTCTCTAGCTCTTAGCATATAATTTTCATAATTGACTCCCAAGTGTATTGTCTCATCGCTTTGTGTTTTGGAGTCATTATACTATATCTGATAGTTTTCCCTTGAATATGAATTTGTTTGTTGCTTGACAATGGGCGATATTTTCGAGCTTCTTACTTGGTCATTTGATTACCAATTGAGTCTTTGTTTCGAGATCTAGAATTTCTTAGTTTTTTCTAGTTCAAAATGGATTAAATTGAATTTGAGCTTTTAGTTTAGCTTCATTTCTGGTGTTTTGGTATATGCACGGGTATGTTCTAGCTTTATAACCTGGATGTTCCTTGGCACTTGTTTGCAGGAATATATGGTCTCAAGCCAGATGTACATGATGTCTCAAAATTTATGGATGATATCTCTTTGGATGAGCTCCTTGATGGAACCTATAAATGTTATAATCTTGGCAAAGATAAGGGAAAGAAAGCACCACCAGCTAATGTGACTGAGAATATACTTGAATATATCAGTTAAAAAAGCTTGTTCTGTCATACCCGTCGATTCTTTATTAGGATGCTAAGTTGAGCTACATTGATAGACATTGTAAAGGATTCATGTGCTTCAATTGAGCATAATATGCTTAATAAAATGAGTATTGATATATATTATTGATTTTGTATTGATTAATAATGAAAAAATGCAAAAAAAAAAAAGGTTTTTGGGGTGGTCATCCGCTGCGGTTTTGGGTAAAAACTGCAGCAGTTAACTTGCTTAACTGCTGCGGTTTTCACCCAAAACCGCAGCGGTAAATGATTAACTGATCCGGTTTAGGATCGGATCAGTTAATATTTGGGGATTGCTGCGAGTCCAACCGATGCGGCCCAAAACCGGAGCGGTGATCCCGATTTTGACCGCAGTGGTTGAACTTTTTTCCACTAGTGTTGACTTAATCCGACACATTCATCTTCCATTGTATGACTGCGTTCAGAATTGTCTTCATTGAATTATTTATATATAATATATTATTCTTGAAGGTTAAGTAGAGGATGAAGGAGAAGGTTGAAGTACAGGAAAGAGGTTGAAGTTGAAGGCATAAAGTAGAGGAAGATGTTGAAGGCAGAAGGTAGAGGACGAAAGAGATCTAAGAATGAGAGAGAAAGGGGGTTGGGGAGTGCTGGGGTAAGGGGCGACCGGGGTAGGGGTTTTAGGGTAAGGGGTGGCTGGGGTAGGGGGTTTTGTGGGGGTAATGTTTTTAGGTTTACATCCTTTTTATATTAAAACTCACAAACACGCGCACACACTTGTTACAAATGTTCATAATCATACTCGGGTCGGAGCTGGTCGTACCCTGAGGTGGATCCGAGTCAGACCCACCTCTCATTCAGATTCGGACTTTTTTTGTTGGATTTGGAGTCGGATTTTTTTAATCGGATTCGGATCGGATTTTTTTACTGGGATCGGTGCGGACTTGGATTGGATGCGAACTCAATTGCCATCCCTAGAGAAGAGGAATGTGAAAAGGGCTAAAAAGTAGAAGAAGTGTAGCAGTTGTTCAGGATTAAGGCACTATGCTAACAAGTGTCCTACTCCTCCAATCCAGAAAGAAAAAAGAAAGCCAGGGAGACTAAAGAGAATACAACTCCAACCACAACAGCCACATCAATCCCATCCTCAACAACCACACCCACAGAAGCCACTCCAATAACTCAAGCATCAACATCAGTTGCTTCTCATAAAGGTAAAAAGAAACATGCAACACAAAAAAAAGACAAGGATGATGACAGAGGTCCTAAGTCAAGCTTGATAAGTGGCTCTTAAGGCCGCTTTTATGGCCTCTTTCCACCCTAATTAAGCCCTTGTTTAGTCCATTTTTATGCTTATTTAGCTTAGCTTTGTTCAATGTTAATGATTCTACTAGCTTCATGCATTTTGAGCCTTTTTTAGGAGTTGTAGGTTGTTTTCTGTTCATGCGAAGATTGAATGTTGTGAACACCCTATGCTATGACTTGTTCTTATCTTCTTTTAGGTTCCGTAGCGGCCCAATCGAGATTGCCGAAGCTTGGAATGGCAAAAGGGAGCCTTTGGATGGAGAAAGGGAGCTTCAAATTGCAAACAAGAGTAGAAGCAGAGCCAAAGCTGGCGCTCCAGCTCTGGAGCGGGAGCTCCGAGTTCCCCTGTATACAAGCAATTCTGCCGAGAAATTACAGTTGGCGCTCCAGCTTCTTGGAGCGGGAGCTTCGACCTGCTGCAGAAAAATCTCACACAAGGCTCAGAGCGCACGCTCCATGCATGGAGGAGTGAACGCTCCACGCATGGAGCAGGAGCTCTGAATGGTTCAGCTACCGATTTTTTTTCCGCTGTTTGCCCTTACTTTAAGTTGTATTTGTGAGGAGTATAAATACCCTCTCTTAAGACATTTAGGGTAAGCTTTTAATTCCAGAAAAGGGTTCTAGGTGATGAGCACATTCTTCTAGGTTAATTAGAGAGAGAAAAACACATTCTTAGGAGAGAGAAAGTTGTAACTCGACATTTGTTCTTCATTTTCATCAATCTTTTGGTAATTTCTAGTCTCTAATCCTTATTTCCTAGGTTATTTTTAGTTATTTCTTTAGTTTTATGCTTGTTCAAATTAGTTTATGCTTGCCTAGATTAGTCTTAGTAGTCTATTGTTCAAAGTTTCAACCTTTCTTGTTTTTGCTAATCATGTTTAGTCTTACTAGTGGAAAAAAAACGCAAGGGCTGCGGTGCAAGGGCTGCGGTTTATTGCAAAACGCAGCCCTTAATAGTGAAGGGCTGCGGTTAGCCTAAAACCGCTGCCCTTTAGTAATTAAGGGCTGTGGTTTTTGGGCTAATCGCAGCCCTTAATAGTGAAGGGCTGCGGTTAGCCCAAAACCGTAATCCCTAATTACTAAAGGGCTGCGGTTTTGGGCCAACCCGTAGCCCTTTATAATTGCATATTGGCTGATGGCCTGGGCTTATATACTTTTAAGTGAAAACATATATTGAGCGCACAAAAATCACACCTCACTCTCATCTTTCTCTCTCATTCGTATCTCTCCTCTCTCATGGTTGCTAGGGTTTACCTGCGCACAAATCTTCACACCATCACAAATCTTCATTCAGCACCATCGCCGTCTAAATCACCTTCAACATTCCATCAACAGATTAAACCCGTTGCTTCAACATTCCGGTCATTGATTTTTGAGTTTGAGTTTGGGGAAACCCATAATTTTTTAGGGTATCAGCAGTTTTGTGTTTCTGCGCAATCTCCCTATCTCTTCAATGTGTGCGAGAATTAAAAAATCCACGAAACACCCTAACCCGCCTTCTCTCTCCTCGCTTCTCTTTGACCCCGAAACCCTCTCTCTT
The DNA here is from genome assembly GCA_947648045.1 of Beta corolliflora. Lineage (NCBI taxonomy): Eukaryota > Viridiplantae > Streptophyta > Magnoliopsida > Caryophyllales > Amaranthaceae > Beta > Beta corolliflora. Next base: position 1,679,704 of record CANSZD010003457.1, on the reverse strand, counting down.
CTCTCACCCTTTCTCTCTTTCCTTTGGCTCGCCGCTGTGCGCTACCTCACCGCCACTTTCCGGCGCTTAGACTGGCGCTGCTTTCGTGCCCTATAACGGCATCGGTTGGTGCTGCTTGTTTTCGTCGCATCTCTTTTTTTTTTCCTCCTGGTGGTGTTGCTCCTATGTTGGTGTTGCCGATGCTAATGCTGTCCTTTCTCTCATATGCGCGGGTGTTGTCGTTGCTGTTGTTGTTGGTTTGCCGCTGGTGTTGCCGTGGCTCTACTCCTCCTTCCTCTCGCTTGTTGCGCAGATCTTGGTCGGTGGTGGTGTTGGTTGCTGAATTTTTAGGGCATTTTTTACCGATGAAGAATGTAATCATCTTATTAAATTGGGTAAGGTTTAAGAAAAAATTAGTTTGTGATTTCTTTTTATTGCTTGAATTGGGGCATGTTGGTTTGAATTAATTAATTTACACTAGGGGAAAAAAAAGGAAGGGTCGTATTTGGAAGGGCCGCGCTTTTTTAAAAAACGCAGCCCTTCTTCTAGATGAAGGGCAGCAGTTTTAAAGGAAACCGCAGACCCTTTTAGTGAAGGGTCTGCGGTTAACAAGAAATCGCAGCCCTTCGTGACGTATGAAGGGTCTGCGGTTTTTAGGCTAACCGCAGCCCTATTAGTGAAGGGTCACGATTAGCCCAAAAACCGACCCTTCATAAACGAAGGGTCGCAGCTTTTAAAAAACGCAGCCCTTCACTTTCATTTTTTTTATATTAATTTTGCGCGCATACATACAAGTACCCCCATTTCAATTTCCCCTCCCTTAGCCAAATTCACGAGCGAACTTCCGCACCACCGCGCGAAACCCTTTCTCCGCCACCACATTGACCCACCACCGGTGCGCCACCACCACGCATTTCACGCACCACCAACGCGCACCGCCACGACGATGCACCAACCGCATTGACGCCACCACCGTGCCCCCGCCCTCCACTGCATTGACGCCACCACCACGCGAGATGCAACACCTTGCGCACCACCTTACGCTCCTTCTTCTCTTCTCTCCTCCACTACTTGCATTGTTTTTGGAGAATCCCTTCTCTCAATCTCTTTCGTTAAATCCCCTCTCACTCTCTCTCCTCTTTTACATTTCTCTAATTTTTTTTTAATTTCATTGGATTTTGAAATCAACTTCTATTTTTTGTTGTAAAATGTGCTTGTATTAGTTGAAACAAGTGATTGTAGGGGGTGGGGGAGGGGTGGGGGAGGGTGGGTAGGGATGGGGTCTTGGGCGGGTGGTGGGGGAGGCTGGCGAGGGGGGGGAAGGGCTGTGGATGCTGGGCGAGGGTGGGGGGGCGGCCGAGGGGGTGGGGGAGGGTTGGGGAGGCCGGGACAGGTGGGGGAGGGGGCTGGGCCGGGGTGGGGGAGGGCTGGGGATGCTTGGGCGGGGGTGGGGGAGTAGGGATGGCAATGGGTCCAGGACCCAACCCAGACCTGCCTAAACCCTACCCTAAAATTAGGGTATGGGTCTTAATTTTTTGGACCTTATGGGTAAGGGTAGGGTATGGGTCCTGGTACTATCGGGTAAAGGTAGGGTAAGGGTCCACTCCTCAAATACCCAGACCCTACCCATGGACCCGCACCAATTAAAATATATATTTTTATTTTTTTAAAATTAAAATATATAAACATATCCTTCTAGTAAAACTAAAACCCTCCCTCACCCAGGAACTCTAGCCGCAAATCGCAATCACGTCTCATCTTTCACTTTACTCTTACTCTCTCAGTCTCTCACTATCACAGTGTCACTCTCTCGCTCTACTCTTACTCTCTTTCTCTACTCTCAGTCTCTCACTATCACCGTGTCACTCTCTTTATCTATATTTTGATGTATGAGACTTTTGGGATGTGCAAAAACTATTTATTGCTATGGAATGTGAATATGTGATATTATGTATGCTAATTGCAAAATTAATATATAAAATTATGCTTAACTATTTTATATACACGTGAAAATGTAAGCGGGATTTTTTTTGTGTTGGACCCATTTTAGACCCTAGACCCTACCCATACCCTATCGGACCCTACGGGTACGGGTAAGGGTCCTAAAAAAAATTACCCTATGGTACGGGTAGGGTATGGGTCTACATCCAAAAATTAGGGTATGGGTACGGGTCTAGCCTTACCCTACCCAGACCCTACCCATTGCCATCTCTAGTGGGGAGGGTCGTGGATCTTGGGCGGGGGGTGGGGGTGGGGCGGCGGGGGGTGGGGGAGGGTTGGGGAGGCCGGACGGGGGTGGAGGAGGGGCGGCAATGGGTGGGGGGAGGGTGGGGATCTTGGGCGGGGGTGGGGGTGGGGGAGGGCTTAGGTATAATGTAACTATTGTGTAGATTTTTAGGCTTCCATCTGTTGTTGGTTGAATTTCGGAAACGAAAATTAAAGGTCATTTTACGCCTACATGTCAATGAGGGAGTGCAGTGGGGGGGGCAGTAGTGGCGGTGGTGGTGGGGTTGTTGTAAATGTGGAGAGTCAGGTCACATGGCAATCGAAAGCCCATCTAGTGCTCTCCACATTTATAACAGTTCCAACTCCACCGCTACCAGCTGATGGGCATTCCCTTGCCATGTTACCTGATTCTCGGGTCATTTTAGGCCTATTTTCGCCTTTCGTGTCCAATTCGTACCAGCTGATTGGAATTTCGGAGGGTTTGTGTAGTGTATGTATATTTCTTGATATGAGATTGTATGAAAACGCAATGTAATTTAGCTATGAAATCTAGAAGTTGTTTGAATCGTCATCATATGCCTAGATACCCGTTCAAGACTTACTCATTAGGAGTAAGTCTTGAATAGTCCCCGGTTTGGGACTGTTCTTGGACGTTTGATCTCACTTAGGTGGTGAATGTGTGTCTTCTTTTCAATTCTGAGGAAATTCTTGGCTTATCGTTTCTCTACATTGTTCTCTGGGTGCATATATAGATAAGCAATTATCTACATTGTGTACTTGGAGAACTGTAGGGAAATGCTGCCGGATTTTCCTTAGAATTGAAAAGTTGGCATATATTCACTAGTGAGATTAGACGTCCAAGGATGGGTGAGGTTGGAGTGATAAGGACCTTCGGCCGCATGCATACAATTGATGTCACTATCTTAGCTTGCTCTATACGTGTGTGATTTGAATATGTGAGTGTATGTACTTAAATAATGATTGATGCATTATAATGAATGGTTGTGTTTAATTATTAGAGGTCTTCTTGAATGAGATGGATCGTACTTGGATGTATGGTAGTCGTGAATCGATTGAGTTTGTGAAAGGGGTCTCGGAATTCTGTACAACTGCATTACAATATCAAACATCCTTTGGAGCAGTCGACTTTTATTGTCCTTGTTTCGATTGTAGAAATGTGAGCAAGGTTAGTAGTATACATGTGGTTAGGGAGCATGTCTTTCGCCGTGGGTTTAGGCCTCAGTACCACGTATGGGTTTGGCATGGTGAGCAGGGGAAGTATATATAGGAAGCTCTAGAGTAATGAACGATGTATGTGAAGAAAAGAAGGATTTAGAGAATTGGGATGATGAGTTCGGGGATGAGAATTGGGATGATGAGTTTGCAGATGATGATAGGGATCGGGTAGATGAGATGATACACGAGGTTGAAGATCAGTCGTGTAAACGACCTCGTATTTTTGAGTCTATGTCTGAGGCTGCTGAAAAGCCGTTGTATCCAGGTTGTACAAAGTACACCAAACTTTCCACGGTGATAACACTGTTCAACATTAAGTCGAAAGCTGGTTGGACGGACTCTAGTTTCACATCGTTGTTGGAAGTTTTAGCTGATATGCTCCCTGATGGAAATGAACTGCTGAAAGCAATTATTATGGGCGAATACAAGAAATATGGGAGTTGGACTACTGTACTTTTAATATTTGCCTCTTGTGTTGCAAGTGGGTTGACGATAATCGACGTTGCGTAAGAAAAGATGATCCTTGCGGATTCACTCTTGTTGACCTTAGTCGTCTACGTGAAATTGAGGAGCCATTTGTAATTGCATCACAAGTTAAGCAAGTATTTTTTGTAACTGATCCTGCTGATAATAAGTGGTCAATTGTTGTACCTGGTAAAAGGAGTATCCTCGGTATTGGTGATGTTGATAATGAGGAAGAATATGATGCATTTGAGGACCTCCCCCCTTTTACCTATCCTAAAAATAGTGTGGAAGATGATGTGAATATGTCGGAGAACTATATGCGTGTAGATCACACGGAAGGGATACATGTACTTGAGGATCCTAAGAAACGGCGGAAGGTCAATAAATCATGAGACATAAACTCAGGTCTGTGTAATTTCTCCAATTTGTAACTATTGTGTAGATTTTGGTCGATTCGCGTCCGATTCGTACTATTGTGAACATTTAGTGTCCGCAACAAGATGATGGACTTGCATGTGGCTATTACGTGCTGAGGTACATGTTCGATATCGATTGGTAATAGGTATTAATTGGTTTAGAAACCAAAGTAGCACATGCATATTTTAGGCAACGAAAATCTCATTTTTAGGCCTATTTTTGCCTTTTACGCTTCCAAATCGTATTTATCGAGTCATTTAACCCCAAATTCATTTTGAACATGATAATATGAAGCATAATGTAACTATTGTGTAGATTTTTAGGCTTGCAATTGTTGTAGGTTGAATTTTGGGAACGAATAGGGCATTTTAGGCCTATTTTTGCCTTTTCGCGTCCAATTCGTACTTATCGCGTCATTTAACCCCAATTTCATTTTGAACATGATAATATGAGGTATAATGTAACTATTGTGTAGATTCTTAGGCTTGCATTTGTTGTTGGTTGTATATAGGGAACATAAATGTGATTTTAGGCCAATTTTTGCCTTTTCGCGTCCAATTCCTGTTTCTCGAGTCATTTAACTCCATTTTCTTTTTGAATATGATAATATGAGGTATAATATAACTAGTGTGTAGAGTTTTAGGCTTGCATTTATTTTTAATTGAATTTCGGGAAGGTATATGTCATTTTTAGAACTACTAACTACGGTAAATGATTGAATTCTTATATTATGTGTTTATTCCTTGGTTGTTTTGCAAGGTTTATATGAATAACACACCAATTTTGAGGGCCTTAACCACAGACGAATTACATGAAGTTCGGGATAAGTTGGCGTCCCACCTTTGTGATGATTGCTTATGATACATTTTGGTGGAATTCGTGATATAATTAGCTACATCTACTAGTTTGTATCAATTCTATGTACACTTTTTACATTATTAAATATACATATTTAAAGTTAATTATTACGTTCAAAAAACTTGTCATATATTATTGCAATTTGATCGGTTTTTTGTGTCGAAGGGAGGTTTTGGGTGGGGGGTGGGGTGGAGGGGCGCCATGGTGGGATCTTTGGGTCAGGCTATGGGGCCGGTTGGGTCTTGGGGTGGTGGCGGCAAATGGGTGGAGGGGCCGGGAGGTGGGGCCGGGGTGGGGGTGCGGGGAGTGAAGGGGGTGGGGCGAGGTGGGGGCGGGCAGGGGCGGCGGGGGGAGTGCGGGGGGTGGGCGGGGCTTGGGGGAGAGTGCGGGGGGTGGGGGTGGGGTGGGCGGGTATTGGGGGGGGGTGCAGGGGGTGGGGGCGGGGGTGGGCGGGGGGTGGGGGGTGGGAGGGAAGTGCGGGGGCGGGCAGGGCGGGGGTGCGGGGGGTGGGGTGGGCGGGTGGGCGGGGGGGGGAGTGCGGGGGGTGTGGGGCAGGGGTGGGGGGAGTGCGGGGGTGGGGGTGGGTGTGGGGGGCGGGGATGGGGGAGTGCGGGGATGGGGCGGGGGGGCAAGGGCAGGGCAGGGGGTGGGCTAGGGGTGGGGGCAGGGGGGGTGGCTGGGGTGGGGGGGGGGTGGGCGGGGGGTTGGGGGTGGGTGTGGGAGGTCGGCAGGGGGGGGGGGGGTGGGGAGTGCGGGGGTGGGGCGGGGTGGGGGGGGCGGGGGGCGGGGGTGGGGTGGGGGTGGGCGTGGGAGGCGTGCGGGCGGCGGGGCTAGGGGTGGGGGGGCAAAGGTGGGCGGGCGATTTATTTTTTTTTTTAAAAAAATAGGAATTAAGCCTAAACCGCAGCCCTTCACTTAAAGAAGGGCTGCGTTGTCGCCTTAAAACCGCAGACCCTTCACTTAAAGAAGGGTCAGTTTTAAGCCGAAAACGCACCCTTCGAGCTAAGAAGGTTAGCGTTTTTGCTTGAACCGCAGCCCTTCTTTTCTATTGAAGGGTCGCTATGGAAAGGGTGGCCAAAAACGCACCTTAGGGTCGTTTGATCGTAGCCCTTCCTTATTTTTCCACTAGTGTTAGGCTAAGGATAAATTGGAGAAGTCAATGGTGGCTGTGGTCAATTGGAAGATTTTAAGATCAGACCAGAGAAATCTGATGAGATCATGAGACCAAATTAGATCAGATTATATAAGGTTTAGTGTACATAGTTGGGCACCCTAAAGACTGGTGACCAATTGACCAATTGACCATCTACTCATAGTGAATTGAGCAATTTTGTAAGATTTATAGATGAAAGTTTCGGCTTTTTACAAGTATAATATAGTTTGTTAATCTACATAATAGGACCTAGATCTGGCGAGCAAAGAGCTATTTTTTTTACATTGATTGTGGGGTTGTGTGTGTGGGGGGGGGGATTATATAGGTTACTTGTTGTCAGGCTATGCCATTCTAAGTTGCCCAAAATTCATAAATTTACATTCTCAGGCCCTGATAAAATGTTGTCTATTTCCTCTCAGGGAGTTTAGCAAGTTGATGGAGCTTTAGGTTCAAAGATAATCCTGATGCTATGGGCTCCAAGAACATATTCAATTGTGACTTAGTAGATCTTCCGATGGTGCTACTGTTGCAGGTAAGCTTGTACCTCTTAACTATTGCAGGAGCAAGTTGTTTACTTTCTATGTTGAGATGTGAACTGTATAAGCGATTTTTATTGCTGAGGTTTTGTGGCTTTAAATGACAGATAGCTAGTCAGATCATATGCTGGCTTCACGAGGAGGCATTGATGGTGGGGATAAAAACAAACCGGGATTTTCTCTGCCTTTCCTAGGAGCTTGAAGAAGGTGAGAAGCTGAGCTTAGTTGAACATGTTGATCCGAAAGATGAACTGGGATGCTTCTCTTGGTGGCTGATGGTGGAGGACGGGTCTACTGAGGAGCACACACTTCAGGCAGATCAACCTGATGGTGAGTCTTCTTCTAGGCGGTTCTTAGGTCATTTGTCTTTGGATGCATCGTACTCTACATTGATGGATCTTGTTAGTATTTGCACTGGCAGTGTTAATCATTAACTCTGGCCTTGTTTCCGGTATATGTCAATGGAAATGTGTACTAGTTTCTCTGTGTTTTTCATCCTTCCTTTTAGGTGTTTAGCTGCAAGATTTTTGTTCTGCAGCTATGAAATGTAGATGATTTGAACTAATTAACTTCAATTGACAGGTTAAGATGCCAGAGTAGGTTATATAATGTGATTAATTAGATCATTACATAGGAATTAATTAAAGACGCACATTGGTTGATATTTGAAAATAACATTAGAAAAACTAATTTTGTGTTGAGTTAGTCGTGTATTCATGATTCTTCTTCCCTCTAATTTGCTTCTTGCAGTTTGACATAAATGACATTCTCATGTTGGCTTAAAGCGTTTATTTATCAATCATTTAGAAACTGCTTTTTAGAAGTCACATTAGTTAAATAGGGAGTTCTGAATTGTATATCTGAAGTATTTTAACATTGATGTTCCATATACAAATTAGTGAATTAGGGAGTTCTGAAGTGTTAAGGTAATAGCATGGTTTTCCAGCACGTACTATTATGGTAATAGCGTGGTTTCCCAGTACTAGTCTAAAGTGTTCAAGAATTGATAAAGGTTTAGCTGGACGATGAAGTAATCTGAGATTATTTTTTGGCAGGGCCCCCCCTAGTAGTTTCAGCGCTCTGATATACGTTCAGTAAATTACTGTAGGAGCTTTATTATATAATTCATTCAAAGCTAAATGTTGTTTCCTGCAGGCTGTTAAGGTCGCTGACCTCACCTCTTTTTTCTGATGTTTTATCTATAACTGGCGGAGCCTGGGTTATCGGGTGAGTAAACTGTCAAGGAATCACTTTGAGCTAGTAAATTAGGATAGAAGAATTCTATGTATGCATTAAATTAGGATACTAGAATTCTATGTATGCATTAACGCAAGCACCATTGGTGACATGGAACATTGTACTCTGCTGTGTTGCCTCTCTATTTACCCCCATGCTATTGTTTTTTTCCTCCATGTTGATGTTTTTTGTTCCTGTTCTTCTTGATTTAGGTACAAAGCATGGGGTTCTCTTCTTGGATTTCAGTTGGCAGAGAGAGACATCATAGTGGCCTGCCTTGACTATAGGTAAGGAGTTTATACATAACCATAAGACATTGATTTATATTGCTGATATGTTTAAAGATCACACTTTTAGTTCAAATATATAGTACTAAGATAATTGACATAAAAGAGAAGTGAACAATAGTTTCAAGCTTATCGTTCTTCTGTTGTGGAATTTGTGTGTGCACGTGCGCACACTATGCTACTTGGGGTGTTCTTTTTTCAAGTATCAGCTCCTATGTGATTTGATATTGGCTACTGAACGTATTTTACTCGCTATTCCGACCTAAAGAAAATGTAAATGTCAATTTATAGTATATTGATAAAAAGCAGAAAGTAATGTAATGATAAAAAAATAGCATGTTAGCGAGGATAGTTTATTTGGCATGATAAAAAGTGGCAATTTACTTTGTTGTCAAAGAAGAGAGCCTCTCTTTTTGTCTCTGAACTTGAAATGTGAATGGATGGTTTTAGTTTAACAATAACATATAATGTGAGTTCTAGTTCTATGATGCAGTTTGGTTTTATAAAAGATAGAAATATCAGTTTAGAGTTTGTTCTTAATTCAAGCTTGACACTACTTAGCTGGTTTGGAAAGAATTGGTTTATGTGCTTGCGTTTTGATCAAGGTTTAGCTCCTACATTCTATGTATTTTGTTTTTTCAATACTGTTCCCCCCCTGCCAATACCCCCTGCAGCTCCCCCCCCCCCAAAGACCCCCTGCTCCCCCCCTTGCTACACCCCCGTTTTACCTCCAAATTATAGCGATTTTGGTTTTATTTGCCAGGTTCTATCATCTCCAGAGAAGTTGCTTTTGAGGGATCCGGATGCTAGTCTTGGTGGAGTAGTTGTAATGTCTTCATGGCTGTTCTTTGGTTGGTTTATTTTCTAATGGTTGTGATCCTGCTCATATATTGCAATTCGAACAATCGTGGGCAGCCTCAAACTAATGTAATTCAGTTATTATTTTCTCTATATTTGTGTAAAAAACATAATTTGTAATGAAAAATGATACTTATATATATATATAACTGTTTGGGAACATTTAGGACAAAAAAATGCAAAAAAAAAAATTATTTTTTTTATTTTTTTTGGGTCATAAGGGCTGCGGTTCGGGCAAAAACCGCAGCCCTTGGTGGTTTAAGGGCTGCGTTTTTGCCCTAACCGCAAAACCGCAGCCCTTTCTAAATGTCAAGAGCTGCTAGTCTAAAGGCTGCTGTAACAGCCCGCTCCAAATAGCAGCTCAATTAAGACATAATACTGATAATTACGAAGTTAAGCTGCTAATTAAAGGGACTGTTAGGACGGATTCCACACCTTCCCTGCTAGGGAAAATTTGGAATTCTCATAGTATCCAAGCTTATTATGGAAATAAGTTGTAAGAAATAAGTTAATACAATACGTGTTGAATACATATATTACAAATTGAAAATACGAGTTTAACCTGCCAAGAAACATTATATAAAACAGATTGTCTCATAGCAGCGGCTAAACACATTGATCACGACTTCACATTCGCACACATAAGTTAACTCAGTCATTATCTCTAATCCTGCAAAACAGATGAATCTGCCCCCACCAGGACAGGTTCATAGAACAAAACAGGTCAGCTTACGCTGGTACACAAGTCCCACCAATTTCAAAATAAGAAGGTGGCTGAAACTATTCAGTCGTTTCTTATACTCAAACATAAACTTATAACAATCATAGCTTCATTTTCCTTTTTGCTCAGAAATACGTTAATGCACTGAAATGGTTTTCGTTCTTGTTCGGAAATACGTTTATACTTGCTCATAAATACGTTGATTCTTTCTTTTAACTTCCATAAAAATTACATTGCATACACATGAGAAATTCTTCAAGAATTATCTCAAAATATCACATATCATTCTCAAAATATCACATATCATTCTCAATACTTAGAACAACAATACTTGTAAACTTATTACAAAGCTTAACATGACTTCAGGGAAGGAACACGAATGGAGGCAAACCCGGCTCTCCAAACTTTAAACATAACTCCAGGGAAGGAACACGAATGGAGGCAAACCCGGCTCTCCAAACTTTTGAGGGACGTCTCCCTACCTTTCGTATTTTCCGGCTTGCAAGACTTCCTAGGTCATGACCCTTCATAATGGAGCAATACCTGCTCCGGAGCAATACCCGCTCCAACTCATAATGAGCAAACCCGCTCTATGCGTGTTGTTCATCACTGCTTACGCAGCTACTTCCCCTTATAAAACAAAATTTATACTTATACTGAAATACTTATGCTCAATACTTATACTGAAATTCTCATACTCAAATACTTTACTTAAATCTTATTCGAAATCAATTACAACAACTTCTAGAGCGAACTTAACTCATGAAACCAAGTTCCGAAAAACAAGCTTGCTATGTCAAGTTCCACTGTTTTCGGAAAGGTAACTTAACAATCAAGTTTCGAAGAATAATGTGATTTGGTTGAGGTAGATAAAGGTGGTATTATCAAGACATGACAGTATATAAAAGGTTATAGAAGAGCTCATAATATATGGATATATTATCTCACACAACACCACTTATACCAATTCCCATGGTTTTCGGTTTGGTGTTTAAGGAACAATGGTTCTTATGCAAAGATCACTTGTACTTCTTGGGTTTAGCCAAAGTTTAGGTTTCACACTTAATATATATAAAGACAGTAGGTATTCATCATAGAAAAATATTGAAAGGATCAAAGGCACAAGGGTTTACAAGTTCAGAAAGTAATTAAGCGAACAGTCGAGTTTTTAGGTGTTATTTTCCTCTACGAATTGAGGTTGCGTGTTTAATTAGGTAAATGAAGCAAAGGTTCATTTGATAATCAAGACATAAATGTTCCAAGGGAATATCATGGAAGTTTAACCACAACAAGATCTTTGATCAAAACACAATCGAGTTATAGCAAGGATTGACAACTTTTGAGGGAACTTGCTATGCACATAGCAACTTCCGGCCAACATAACTTTTGATGTACAACTCCAAATGGAGTGATTTTTGGGTCTAAATTCAATAACTTTTCATGATCTACCATTTCCAAGAGACACCAAGGCTAAAAACAGAGTGGAAAAGATAGATATTTAGAAGAGAAGGTCACGGCAGCATAACACCAGAGAATGGATAATCACCTCCTTATTCGGTTATTCAGAGAGTCCTAAGGAACTTGACTTGCAAAACATTTTTTTAACACAATATCTTCCATAAGAAAACACATGCAAATCACTTTTTATACACATTCAAACATAATCCAAGTATTCACAATTCCACAAACAATTTCCATAATCAAAGCTAGAAACAGAGTTTCGGTGGTGGAGCTTGTGTACCTTAACTTGGTGTCTAGGAATCAAATCTTATTTAGCAACCTCTTAGGTCCTTAGACAACACATTCATCATCTTAAAGTTAATAATTAACCCAAAGAATTCAAGTTTCAAACTAAGATACCTCATGCATGCTGAAATTCAGTCATACCTTAACTTGCTTGGTTTTTCTTAGGGTTACAGGAATGGAAATTCAAAACTAACACTTGCCCAGTATGAAGAACACCTTGATGAACCTAGGGAAGTATTTGCATGCAAGTTTCAGAGTAAGGAGCCAAGAGAAAACAAGCTGGCAATGGCTGCCTGCAATCTCGCCAGAAATGGCGTGAATGAGAGAGAGAGAAATGTTTGCTTTGTTGTGTTTGTTTGTGAAATGAATCTCCGAAAACTGAATTAGGGGGCTTATTCCCATATATATAGAGAATGGGTAATGGCAAGCTCGTGATTTCGGTTTAGTAATGAGGGCAAAATCGTCTTTTCACAGCTTAAGAAGATTCCAGAATTTTCTAGTTTTACTTAATTCTTAACCCTCTGTAATTAAGCTCTAATCCTTCATTATACTTAAACTAAATCCTTAAAATATGTCTTATAACTTAATAAACATATTTTGGCTCATTCAGCCCTTAAATCATAAACACAGATTATCTCAAACACAATACATTCAAATTCTCAAATTCCATGATAATGCTCATCCTTATTAACGTAATTCGTTAATAACTTATCTTAACTCATAATTTGCATTCATAATCACATAATAACATATAATATTTAGATTCACAGACAGACTTCATATAGGGCTATTCAAAATTTTCTGATGCCTAAAAAATGCAATTGATTAAGTACTGATTAGTATGTTAACGTATCTCGTTTATCTTAATAATAACGCCTTAAAAAGTGTGGCTATTACACTCTATCTCCCTTAAAGAAGTTTCGTCCCGAAACTTATATCTTACCTTAGAATATTGAGGATATCGATCTCGCGTATCTAATTTGTTTGCACACGTTGTTCTTCCTGCTCCATAAATGGTTCTTTGTTCCTTGGCTAAATAATGTCGACCTTGAAATACCTTTATTTTTATCAACTCAAACAGGAACTTGAGTAAAGTATTTTATATTTTGATATTGGTTTGAGGTTGTTGTGTTGTGGGCCCTGACCCACAGGTCCAGGATCAATTTTGTTGAGTATGTTTTCGCTGCAAGTTAATGTAATTCGAGGTTTATTAAGTGTTAATTGAGATTTGTCTATATCTTAAGTGTGATTAGCTAGCAGCTCGGAAGTGCGGGCTGTTACAGCTGCGGTCAAAAAACACAGCCCTTGGGCCCATTTTGACCGTAACCCTTGGACTTTTTTCCTCTATGGATATGTTTGCTCCTTTTATTGTTGCTTTTATTAGTTTTACTATGTTTTTCTCCTTCCTAGGCTAGATTTCTAGCTAGGGAAGGGGGATAATGGGACTTTTTGATGATTTTGAATGATGTTTGGTTGGTTTTGGTGATTGTTCTTTTGGTACTCAAATCAAGGTATTCTATTGTTATTTGTTAAAGCATGAAACTTGATCACCTTTGTGCTTGAATCTTATGCTAATGTTGGGTTGTGTGAGAGCAAGCTTGATATGAGTGATGACTTGATGATGGGTAAGCCACGACCTTATAGGCGGGGTTGGGTAGGCGGTGTTGAGAGGTGTGCGAGAGTGACCTCTTGATGTTGGACCAAGACCCTCAATAGACTTGAACCATTGCCTACCAATGTTGTTGAAATTGTTGTTGTGAGTTTCATGATTCCCCCTATCCCTAGTGTTTGTCTCATTAATTAATCACTCTTATTCTATTTGCCTTAGTTAGCCTAGTTGTTTATTTAAACTCCCTTTTTACTCCCGTCAATTGATTTGCATCCCGAACTAAGTGTAAAACCCCTTGCTTCTCCGTGGATATGACCCCTTACTACGCTATACTAACTTATTAGGCTAGTTAGTTAGGCTAGAGTGATTTTATCCTTACCTCGGAACCATAGGAAATAATGACACTTAGGGGACCGATCAAAGCTTCACAACATTTCACAACTTCAGAACCGGCAAATGCAACACAATCACAGTCATGAGCAATAGGTGTTACTGTGTTGTATTTGTTTTCTTTTGTAGTTTTTTAAAACAAGCTGAATGCTTACTGTAGATATTAGTAATTGGCCTCCTAATTAGTTTTGTTTTCATTTGGAACAATGTTGGTGATATGTATTGCACTAATCAAACTAACAGAATACTGTTATTTTTGGGCTGACTTGAAGTTGGCAATATCACTATTCACTTGTTCTGCATTTAGATGGATGATTACTGTTGTGTTGAGTTGTTATTAGTGCTCAATTTTAGGTGTTCGATTGGATCAATGTTGCAATGATTTTGAAGGAAACTTCAATTGTTCAATTTAAACACTGTTCCTTTGATTTTGGCCTAATTTTACTTGCAAGAAAGCTAAATATGAATCATTTGCCAAAGAAAATTCCATTGCATTCCCATTAACTGACCTAAAAGGTTCTAACTAACAATACCAAAACACAACCATGGTAACCCCGAATTACCCAACACCTTACACGATTCTTCAACCATCCTACCCAAACAGTTTCACAAATATGAAACTAGATACGACATAAACAACACAAAATTCAACACCCTTTATGTAACGCCCCGGCTTCTAAGCATCATTATTAGGTTAATTAATTACAAACATTAGCAGCGGAAGACCTAGACTGCTTACTCGGTGCGTTACTACCATACTTTCCATTCGGGAAAGTACAAGGCAAACATTCGTTCATAAACTAAACATGTTATCAAAGTTATAGTAAATCTAGAAATATATATATATAACTTAAGCATAGCTAGAGTTATGTAATTTAGTGATCATAAACTTAGATTACATAAGTGTCATAGTCGTATAATTTAAAGTAAAATATTCCTCACTGTTACGCCATCCCGTCTTCATATGCATACCTAAAACAGAAAACAAAACGTCATGAGCCGATGCTCAGTAACATACTACTCTAACAACTTAAATTCATTTCAATTCATTTTATTTGCAAACAGGGAGAAGTGAATATAGTAAAACCATTTCATACACTTCGAATCCGGAATTTAAAAGCCATTGATATAATTATCACATTTCATTATCAGAATACTTTCTTTGGTTACTTGGCGAGTACAACAGAAGGCATAGCCACCGAGGACATAAGTCCCCCATCAAAAGGTGGCATATAATGCCATAGATTGTAACACAAGGCAAAGCCACCGAGGATATTCATCCCCCATCAGAAGGTGGCATGTAATGCCAATAGTAACATAAGGCAAAGTCACCGAGGACATTATCCCCCATCAGAAGGTGGCATATAATGCCAGGCAAAGCCACCGAGGACATTGTCCCCCATCAGAAGGTGCCATATAATGCCATCATGCGGGTGCCACCGAGGACCTTGTCCCCCATCAGAAGGTGGTGTTGCCGCCAGATAACCGAACGACATGTGCAAGACCCAGAGATAGAACATAGTACTGCCATTCACCATCTTTCACTTTCATTTATCATGTTTGAATTCTTTTAAATACTTTTTAGAAATCATAGCAGAGTCATTGCATAACGTTATATCTAATCATTCACAGAATCATACTTCTTATAAACATCATTTGCATAATAAAACAATTCACATCCCGCACACCATAAATAACATAGCATAAACATTATAAAGCATCATAAAATATAGTTGGAAGGGGAGTGCGGGTGTTAGCAGTCGACGTTACCTCGATTCCTACTTAATAACCTTGAAAGCCGGAGGAGGCTTGTAATATCCTTTATCCTTTTTAATCTAGTCAAGAATAGTAACATTAATATACGTTTCATTATTTAACCTTTATACCTAAATATTAATTGTTAGAGCTTATTACACTCATAAGGTATGTTATATCGTCATTGTCCTGCTTATAATGTCATACTTGTTACTTTAAGTCATAAGAAGGTCCATTAATAGTCATTATTATCTATGTCATTGTTAACTTATTAAGGTGACTCTTTAATCAACTACTAAATGAAGATAACTCCATTATTTTCATTCTAGGATTAGTAACCAATTATAATTCATTTTATAAATCTTATCAATTTATATATATAAGCATAATGGTAACGAATGACATAATTCAGTTTACATTAATAGGCGATATATTAGTTATTAGCAATATAAGATATGTCATTAGCCCAACATTAACAAACTGGTTTATTAAGGCTATGTTTAGTTTAGTTAGGCTTAAGTAAATGTGTAACAGCCCGCTCCAAATAGCAGCTCAATTAAGACATAATACTGATAATTACGAAGTTAAGCTGCTAATTAAAGGGACTGTTAGGACGGATTCCACACCTTCCCTGCTAGGGAAAATTTGGAATTCTCATAGTATCCAAGCTTATTATGGAAATAAGTTGTAAGAAATAAGTTAATACAATACGTGTTGAATACATATATTACAAATTGAAAATACGAGTTTAACTCGCCAAGAAACATTATATAAAAACAGTTGTCTCATAGCAACGGCTAAACACATTGATCACGACTTCACATTCGCACACATAAGCTAACTCAGTCATTATCTCTAATCCTGCAAAACAGATGAATCTGCCCCCACCAGGACAGGTTCATAGAACAAAACAGGTCAGCTTACGCTGGTACACAAGTCCCACCAATTTCAAAATAATAAGGTGGCTGAAACTATTCAGTCGTTTCTTATACTCAAACATAAACTTATAACAATCATAGCTTCATTTTCCTTTTTGCTCAGAATACGTTAAAGCACTTGAAATGGTTTTCGTTCTTGTTCGGAAATACGTTTATACTTGCTCATAAATACGTTGATTCTTTCTTTTAACTTCCATAAAAATTACATTGCATACACATGAGAAATTCTTCAAGAATTATCTCAAAATATCACATATCATTCTCAAAATATCACATATCATTCTCAATACTTAGAACAACAATACTCGTAAACTTATTACAAAGCTTAACATGACTTCAGGGAAGGAACACGAATGGAGGCAAACCCGGCTCTCCAAATTTTAAACATAACTCCAGGGAAGGAACACGAATGGAGGCAAACCCGGCTCTCCAAAATTTTGAGGGACGTCTCCCTACCTTTCGTATTTTCCTGCTTGCAAGACTTCCTAGGTGATGACCCTTCATAATGGAGCAATACCCGCTCCGGAGCAATACCCGCTCCGGAGCAATACCCGCTCCAACTCATAATGAGCAAACCCGCTCTATGCGTGTTGTTCATCATCGCTACCTGCTGACTACTTCCCCTTATAAAACAAAATTTATACTTATACTTGAAATACTTATGCTCAATACTTATACTGAAATTCTCATACTCAAATACTTTACTTAAATCTTATTCGAAATCAATTACAACAACTTCTAGAGCGAACTTAACTCATGAAAACAAGTTCCGAAAAACAAGCTTGCTATGTCAAGTTCCACTGTTTTCGGAAAGGTAACTTAACAATCAAGTTTCGAAGAATAATGTGATTTGGTTGAGGTAGATAAATGTGGTATTATCAAGACATGACAGTATATAAAAGATTATAGAAGAGCTCATAATATATGGAGATATTATCTCACACAACACCACTTATATCAATTCCCATGGTTTTCGGTTTGGTGTTTAAGGAACAATGGTTCTTATGCAAAGATCACTTGTACTTATTGGGTTTAGCCAAAGTTTAGGTTTCACACTTAATATATATAAAGACAGTAGGTATTCATCATAGAAAAATATTGAAAGGATCAAAGGCACAAGGGTTTACAAGTTCAGAAAGTAATTAAGCGAACAGTCGAGTTTTTAGGTGTTATTTGCCTCTACGAATTGAGGTTGCGTGTTTAATTAGGTAAATGAAGTAAAGGTTCATTTGATAATCAAGACATAAATGTTCCAAGGGAATATCATGGAAGTTTAACCACAACAAGATCTTTGATCAAAACACAATCGAGTTATAGCAAGGATTGACAACTTTTGAGGGAACTTGCTATGCACATAGCAACTTCCGGCCAACATAACTTTTGATGTACAACTTCAAATGGTGTGATTTTTGGGTTTAAATTTAATAAATTTTCATGATCTACCATTTCCAAGAGACACCAAGGCTAAAAACAGAGTGGAAAATAAAGATATTTAGAAGAGAAGGTCACGGCAGCATAACACCAGAGAATGGATAATCACCTCCTTATTCGGTTATTCAGAGAGTCCTAAGGAACTTGACTTGCAAAACATTTTTTTAACACAATATCTTCCATAAGAAAACACATGAAAATCACTTTTTATACACATTCAAACATAATCCAAGTATTCACAATTCCACAAACAATTTCCATAATCAAAGCTAGAAACAGAGTTTAGGTGGTGGAGCTTGTGTACCTTAACTTGGTGTCTAGGAATCAAATCTTACTTAGCAACTTTTACCACCACTCCAGCAACCTCTTAGGTCCTTAGACAACACATTCATCATCTTAAAGTTAATAATTAACCCAAAGAATTCAAGTTTCAAACTAAGATACCTCATGCATGCTGAAATTCAGCCATACCTTAACTTGCTTGGTTTTTCTTAGGGTTACAGGAATGGAACTTCAAAACTAACACTTGCCCAGTATGAAGAACACCTTGATGAACCTAGGGAAGTATTTGCATGCAAGTTTCAGCGCAAGGAGCCAAGAGAAAACAAGCTGGCAATGGTTGCCTGCAATCTCGTCAGAAATGGCGTGAATGAGAGAGAGAGAAATGTTTGCTTTGTTGTGTTTGTTTGTGAAATGAATCTCCAATAACTGAATTAGGGGGCTTAGTCCCATATATATAGAGAATGGGTAATGGCAAGCTCGTGATTTCAGTTTAGTAATGAGGGCAAAATCGTCTTTTCACAGCTTAAGAAGATTCCAGAATTTTCTAGTTTTACTTAATTCTTAACCCTCTGTAATTAAGCTCTAATCCTTCATTATACTTAAACTAAATCCTTAAAATATGTCTTATAACTTAATAAATATATTTTGGCTCATTCAGCCCTTAAATCATAAACACAGATTATCTCAAACACAATACATTCAAAGTCTCAAATTCCATGATAATGCTCATCCTTATTAACGTAATTCGTTAATAACTTATCTTAACTCATAATTTGCATTCATAATCACATAATAACATATAATATTTAGATTCACAGACAGACTTCATATAGGGCTATTCAAAATTTTCTGATGCCTCAAAAATGCAATTGATTAAGTACTGATTAGTATGTTAACGTATCTCGTTTATCTTAATAATAACGCCTTAAAAAGTGAGGCTATTACACTCTACCTCCCTTAAAGAAGTTTCGTCCCGAAACTTATATCTTACCTTAGAATACTGAGGATATCGATCTCGCGTATCTAATTTGTTTGCACACGTTGCTCTTCCTGCTCCATGGTTGGTTCTTAGTTCCTTGGCTAAATAATGTCGACCTTGAAATACCTTTCTTTTTATCAAGAGTCTTAATGTAACATTACTTAATTCTTAATTACACATATTCATATTACCAAAACTCATAACCCAAGAAATTTTTATAACATTTACCCAAATTTCTTAAGGTAACAATATCATACAACTTCTTCCAGTAATCTAGAGGTGAACATGAGTTACAATTAACAGATTTGATTGGTTGTAACTATTTAGTGCAACAAATCGCAATACTTAAGTTTGTTCTCTTTAAGTCCCTTAAAAAGAAACAATCTATATAGAACATATCGGTGTTTATATTGCTTTAAAATCACACTCATAACGCTTGTATGCTGGCAATTAACAACCAAATGTGACAATCATTATTATGACAAGCACTTCTCGAAATATTCGTAAATTAACCATAATAGTTATTGGAATAAAGGTTAAATACCTATAACTTGAAGTATCTCCACACATTTTTTTTCGAATTTCTCGCACTCGCTTCTTAGTCTCATGATCTTATAGGCCTTATGGGAATTTCGGGCTCACGTCATCCCAACAAATAAGTGTTTGACCTTTATCTCCACACGAGCTTTATACGAAGTTATACTCGATTGGTAGCTTTTGATATAGAAGAATTCCGTCCATGCTAATATACCTCTCCATGAATCCTTAAATTCCAATACATAAGCTTGCACCATATCTTTCAACATTTGATAAAACACCCTATTTACTCATGCTACTTCTCCCTTCACACTTCCCTTCTTGGCAATTTAAGTATTATGTGACATATTGCGGCACATCTTGCTTCAACTCTCTCCATCAAGAATG
Source organism: Beta corolliflora (assembly GCA_947648045.1). NCBI lineage: Eukaryota > Viridiplantae > Streptophyta > Magnoliopsida > Caryophyllales > Amaranthaceae > Beta > Beta corolliflora. The sequence goes on along the minus strand of CANSZD010003457.1, from coordinate 1,659,678 downwards.
CCTCTTTATATTCTAAATCATCACGCCCCTTTAATGATGAACGGAGTGCGCGGCGCTAAGCGCCTCCCTCATAATCCTGTTTTTTTTTTCCGACTTTGAATTATCGGTATATCTATTTTCCTATGCATATGTAGGCTTCCATAATCACATACTTGGAAAATCATTATCTCGTTTTCTCTATCTTTGACCTTAGTTCCTTGGTAAACTTAATTTGCACTTGCACTTAGCTCAAGTTTTCTCAAAAGGAATACTTTTATCACAAAACATTTAGTTCTCCTTGTAGATCTCCTTCCCTACCTACATGCAACTCCAATTGCATTACTCTTTATATAACTCCTATGATATCAAAATGATGGCATCATTTCCCCGTTGAGGTTCTCTTTGTTCAAAGCATCTACTACCCCATCTGTCTTCCCCGACAAGTACTAAATGTCTACATCACCATCCTTGGCAATTCTAGCTACCTTCACTATCTAACTTTCATCTCTTTCCAAATAAAGATGTACCTTAAGTTTTGATGGTCGGTACACACCTTTGAAGTTATTTAATTTAAGAAAATCTTTAAGGTAATTCCTTAACTTCCATTCCGGATCATGCTCAAAGTAATTTTCTCATGGCTTTAACTACATAGAGGCTCAGCCGCCGCTCGTCGATGCTACATTAATATACATGCCAAACTTTCCTGAGAAACATGGCGAGACACATTCTATCTGTCCCCGAAGTCGAAACTAGAACTAGGCATTGGTTAACCTTTCTTCAACTTCTGGAAAAACTTCCGCGCCATTTTCCGACCACTCGAACTTTATTCTTTCCTTAATACTTCCTTAAGACGCACTTCCTGATTCTTTGAACATACCAAAATATCATCTACAAGAATTGTCATATTTTAGTCTAACAAGATTTAAAATATCACTACATCGTATTTATGAACGCTACTGGTGCATTACTAAGCTCGATCGATGTTTTCACAACTCATAGTGACCATAACCCATCCTAAACGTCATATCCGAAAATTTTAATTGATCTTAGATCTACTTCAACACCCCAACTCCTTTTAATTGATCGCATGAATTATTTATTGAAGATTATGAATTCCTATTCCTAAATGTCATCTTATTAGTCTACTGATTATCTTCACATAATTTCATTGATTCATCTCCCCGTTAGAAACATTGGTCGAATATAATCTTTTTGCACGATTCTTCTAACTACGTTACTAACTTGGCCATCTTAGTTTTAAAAGTAGGCGTGGTCCCTGCCACCTAACATATCTAAAAATCAATCACCTTATATCATCGCAATGCTCGCAAATTCTCGGATAATACATCTGCAGACTTGTCCTTTACCGGAGTTCTTTCCGTCCTCCATTACTTCCTTATGATTCTCTACTATTTGAGTGATGTAATCATTATCTTCTTGTAACGCATCTCCCTGCTCTTATGAGCTTAACAACAACACCCTGTTATATAATACTATCTTTGCTTAGTTCTCTCTCAGCCAAGGCATCCTCCAAAATTACATTATAATACTCCAAATCGAGAAATATTAAACCCACATGCAACCTTGACCCTTGCAATCATAACTACACAATCTCTAAATAATCATTCACAACAACTCGGCTCTCTATCAGACATATGAAGTTTAACAAAAACGTGATGAAGATACATAAATGCACAATCCCCGAAACAACAAATTAACTAAGGCTTTACAATGTTTTTCTTTTCCTCCCCGAAACCACCTCACTTAAAATCTCCCGCCACTCGGTGTAACTTCGACTTCCCCTCGACGTTTCAATTTTCGCTTCTTGGTTCCCCCGTCCGTAAATCTTCCTTTTAATTTCCATCTGCACTTACTCTAGCGCACAATCATATAGCTTCCCTAAAGTTGGACAAGACCCAATTCTCTTGAGTTTCGGTTCCTCAAAGAAACGTCCGACTTTCAACCTATATTTCATGACAACGTTCAACTTAGTTATTTGAGGAAATCATATGCCACGTCCATTATGTACATATTCCAAACTAGTTAGCAATATCCATAATTCCAACTTTTAAAACGACTTCATTTTGCAAAATATGTAAGAGTAACATAGAACTTATTCGAATTCAAGTTTACCTCCACAATCGAGACCCATAATATAGCCAACTACAACATATGTTCTTAAAGGTATACAAGTCATTTATAAAACAAATCACAAAGTACTTATAACTGACATATAGACTCCAAAATCTTAACCTGGTCAATTTCCCATCACAATCCTATTGATTGTTATGTTACCAGATTGATATCCATATTTTCGAAATTACTGTCCTCCATACCTTCTACCTGGATAACCATATTACCTCCTAACAAATTGTCCACAACAATTATTATTGTATGTTAATAAATCTTACCCCATATCACCTTATCAGACATAAATATACCATAATTTAGATATCTACCCGAAATTGATATTCCAATTACTTACACTCATTATCCACGTCAATCTCTAACCATAACTTACCTTAGTATTTCTCGAACATGTCCTCATTACCCCTAACTCCATACTCGTTCCTTTATAAAGTTATAACAATAAATTCCTAGCTCTGCATTTACACCATTAGCTTAATATAAACACAAGGCTTACTTAATTAATACCAACATAGCTAGTTTGAGTTTACATCCTCATATATACACTATCTTTCCAATTTGTCCTCATAGTTTCACAATAAATTTGTTTATATTACATTCATAAAAGAAATACTGACACAAAGCTTTAGCACAACCAATTATCTTCCGCTCTGTCATTCTCACCACGAGTTTTTCGTTTGTACATCGGTCCATAGTGAGAATTGTCCGGTATAACTAATAGCGCCTTTGGCACTCTAAAGTGTTTATTCATCTCGCATCTGTTTCTTTCCCAACATTTCCAACCTCCTATCCTTATTGTCCATAATTTCATCATAACCTTGAACCACTTCAGTAGTCCTATACAATTTTAACATACTCTGTTATATTTGACGAAAACTAGCCCATGGCTCACAATCATATTGGCTTAAGTCCTGGGTCGCCTTTCATGGCTTTTACAAGCATTCATGACCTCTTCCTATGCTCGGATTATGACCTATTACCTAACAAGCATGGTCAACCATATCATTATCCATTTATCAACAACATAATAGGTGTCGCGTCCTCCTTGTATAAACATATACTCATTTATGCTTTAATGGAATCTATTCATAACCATTTATACCCAAATCTCATATCATTCACCTACACATTCATACACATAAATTCTCATAGCACAAACGTAATCACACATACAAATCCTCAAATGTTTCTAAAACTTTTACATTTATATGAAATTAGTTTTAATTTTCCTTTCTTAAGAAACCACTTGTGTAAACATTCTTTTCAAAAACTTGCAAATTAGAAAAACTTAAATTGGATTTCGAAAACCTTTACTCTGATACCACTAGTAACAGCCCGCTCCAAATAGCAGCTCAATTAAGACATAATACTGATAATTACGAAGTTAAGCTGCTAATTAAAGGGACTGTTAGGACGGATTCCACACCTTCCCTGCTAGGGAAAATTTGGAATTCTCATAGTATCCAAGCTTATTATGGAAATAAGTTGTAAGAAATAAGTTAATACAATACGTGTTGAATACATATATTACAAATTGAAAATACGAGTTTAACCTGCCAAGAAACATTATATAAAACAGATTGTCTCATAGCACCGGCTAAACACATTGATCACGACTTCACATTCGCACACATAAGCTAACTCAATCATTATCTCTAATCCTGCAAAACAGATGAATCTGCCCCCACCAGGACAGGTTCATAGAACAAAACAAAGTCGACTTACGGCGGTACACAAGTCCCACCAATTTCAAAATAATAAGGTGGCTGAAACTATTCAGTCGTTTCTTATACTCAAACATAAACTTATAACAATCATAGCTTCATTTTCCTTTTTGCTCAGAAATACGTTAATGCACTGAAATGGTTTTCGTTCTTGTTCGGAAATACGTTTATACTTGCTCATAAATACGTTGATTCTTTCTTTTAACTTCCATAAAAATTACATTGCATACACATGAGAAATTCTTCAAGAATTATCTCAAAATATCACATATCATTCTCAAAATATCACATATCATTCTCAATACTTAGAACAACAATACTCGTAAACTTATTACAAAGCTTAACATGACTTCAGGGAAGGAACACGAATGGAGGCAAACCCGGCTCTCCAAACTTTAAACATAACTCCGGGGAAGGAACACGAATGGAGGCAACCCGGCTCTCAAACTTTTGAGGGACGTCTCCTACCTTTCGTATTTTCCTCGCTTGCAAGACTTCCTAGGTCATGACCCTTCATAATGGAGCAATACCCGCTCCGGAGCAATACCCGCTCCAACTCATAATGAGCAAACCCGCTCCGGAGCAATACCCGCTCCAACTCATAATGAGCAAACCCGTTCTATGCGTGTTGTTCATCACTGCTTACGCAGCTACTTCCCCTTATAAAACAAAATTTATACTTATCTTTGAAATACTTATGCTCAATACTTATCTTTGAATTCTCATACTCAAATACTTTACTTAAATCTTATTCGAAATCAATTACAACAACTTCTAGAGCGAACTTAACTCATGAAAACAAGTTCCGAAAAATAAGCTTGCTATGTCAAGTTCCACTGTTTTCGGAAAGGTAACTTAACAATCAAGTTTCGAAGAATAATGTGATTTGGTTGAGGTAGATAAAGGTGGTATTATCAAGACATGACAGTATATAAAAGATTATAGAAGAGCTCATAATATATGGAGATATTATCTCACACAGCACCACTTATATCAATTCCCATGGTTTTCGGTTTGGTGTTTAAGGAACAATGGTTCTTATGCAAAGATCACTTGTACTTCTTGGGTTTAGCCAAAGTTTAGGTTTCACACTTAATATATATAAAGACAGTAGGTATTCATCATAGAAAAATATTGAAAGGATCAAAGGCACAAGGGTTTACAAGTTCAGAAAGTAATTAAGCGAACAGTCGAGTTTTTAGGTGTTATTTTCCTCTACGAATTGAGGTTGCGTGTTTAATTAGGTAAATGAAGTAAAGGTTCATTTGATAATCAAGACATAAATGTTCCAAGGGAATATCATGGAAGTTTAACCACAACAAGATCTTTGATCAAAACACAATCGAGTTATAGCAAGGATTGACAACTTTTGAGGGAACTTGCTATGCACATAGCAACTTCCGGCCAACATAACTTTTGATGTACAACTCCAAATGGAGTGATTTTTGGGTCTAAATTCAATAACTTTTCATGATCTACCATTTCCAAGAGACACCAAGGCTAAAAACAGAGTGGAAAAGAAAGATATTTAGAAGAGAAGGTCACGGCAGCATAACACCAGAGAATGGATAATCACCTCCTTATTCGGTTATTCAGAGAGTCCTAAGGAACTTGACTTGCAAAACATTTTTTTAACACAATATCTTCCATAAGAAAACACATGAAAATCACTTTTTATACACATTCAAACATAATCCAAGTATTCACAATTCCACAAACAATTTCCATAATCAAAGCTAGAAACAGAGTTTAGGTGGTGGAGCTTGTGTACCTTAACTTGGTGTCTAGGAATCAAATCTTACTTAGCAACTTTTACCACCACTCCAGCAACCTCTTAGGTCCTTAGACAACACATTCATCATCTTAAAGTTAATAATTAACCCAAAGAATTCAAGTTTCAAACTAAGATACCTCATGCATCTTTGAAATTCACCCATACCTTAACTTGCTTGGTTTTTCTTAGGGTTACCGGAATGGAACTTCAAAACTAACACTTGCCCAGTATGAAGAACACCTTGATGAACCTAGGGAAGTATTTGCATGCAAGTTTCAGAGCAAGGAGCCAAGAGAAAACAAGCTGGCAATGGCTGCCTGCAATCTCGCCAGAAATGGCGTGAATGAGAGAGAGAGAAATGTTTGCTTTGTTGTGTTTGTTTGTGAAATGAATCTCCAAAAACTGAATTAGGGAGCTTAGTCCCATATATATAGAGAATGGGTAATGGCAAGCTCGTGATTTCAGTTTAGTAATGAGGGCAAAATCGTCTTTTCACAGCTTAAGAAGATTCCAGAATTTTCTAGTTTTACTTAATTCTTAACCCTCTGTAATTAAGCTCTAATCCTTCATTATACTTAAACTAAATCCTTAAAATATGTCTTATAACTTAATAAATATATTTTGGCTCATTCAGCCCTTAAATCATAAACACAGATTATCTCAAACACAATACATTCAAAGTCTCAAATTCCATGATAATGCTCATCCTTATTAACGTAATTCGTTAATAACTTATCTTAACTCATAATTTGCATTCATAATCACATAATAACATATAATATTTAGATTCACAGACAGACTTCATATAGGGCTATTCAAAATTTTCTGATGCCTCAAAAATGCAATTGATTAAGTACTGATTAGTATGTTAACGTATCTCGTTTATCTTAATAATAACGCCTTAAAAAGTGAGGCTATTACAAAATGTCTCATTTACTAATTAATAATTCATAGCCCAAACTAATTAAAAAATGTCTTAACCAAGTGAATCAATCTCTTTTTCTTTTTCTTTGGCCCAAAAGCTTGAACTAGTTCCAAAAGATAACTTTGGCTTGAGTTATTTAACTAGTATCAGACATAAAGCAAGAGGTATGGATTTCATACCTCTGCTCTTAGTTGGCTTGAGGAACACCTGGTGCCTCGATGGCTCGGAGGTTCGGACTCGGTTGAAAGCGGCGACGGACGACGGGTGCACCGGATAAGATGGTGGCGGTGGCGCCGTGGTGACAAGAAGCGGGGGCGGCACGCAGCGGGGAGGAAAGGAGGAGCACGGGAGGAGAGAGAATAGCGAGAGGAGGAAGGCGGGAGCCGGGGGTGGCGGCGGCGAGGCGACCGGGAGGTGGTGTTGGCAAGGCGACGTAGCCGCGGTGGATGGAGAGCAGGACCAGCAGCAGCACGTAAAGAAGTGGAGGCGAAGAGAGAGTGTGATGCGAGAGGGCGAGAGAAGGCAACAGAGGAGGGGGTTGCGCCGGTGTCTGGCCGGCGTCGGTTTCCGGCGAAAGCAGCAGGGGAGGGGAAGCTACGGGAAAGAGAGAGGAGATGAAGAGGAAGGAGGGTGATGAATTTCCTCTTTGTAGATAGAGGAAATGGATTTGAATAATCCAAAACCATAAAATATTTGAAAAATATTTGTTTATGTCATTTCTTTTGCCTAATATTTTAATCAATTGTTTTATTATTTATTTTATTAATTCTTAAATATTCAAGCCATCACTTTATTATTATTATTTCTTAATTCTGATAACTAAGCTTTAAAAATTATTTTTAGCTACTAAATATGGTTATTATTTCATTAATTGAGCTTCGAATTTCCGGGATATTACATCCTTACCCCCTTAGAAAAAGTTTCGTCCTCGAAACTTGAAAATTCAGAATAACATTCCATCATCATAGTTTCACATTCTTATTAAAGTCACTAAAACATAAGATGTTTCTGAGAACTACATAAATTAAGTCGCAACATCATGTAGATAGTATTATTATAAGCAACGACAGATGTACGCACTTCCAGTTCATCAATCCACGTCCAACCATACCATCTAGGCATCAGTAGAGGAATTAGAAAAGGTATCATTAGCTACAGTCAGTTGCATCAAGTATGCTCTTCCTACTTGTGTAGACCCACATGTAGGATTTCCATTGACTTTAGCATTGCTTGGATTTCCGTTATAGCCATAGTTTTGAACTCTCCCAGGTTTGTAGTTTTTCTTGTTTTGGCTTCGAGAGTCTGGCATTGGGCAATCTCTAACCAAATGGTCTCGTTTACCGCATCGAAAACATTGGCCTGTTCCTTGGCGAAAATCTTTCTCCAAGTGTCCTTGCATACCACACTTGTTACATTGGAGAAGTTGTCTTTGATAACGATTTTCCTCCGAGTATTCCATTATTTGCCTATTGTTGAAGTCGCTGCTTGATTGACCATCTTGTGGTTGAGGTTTCCCTTTTCTTTTGTCATTCTCATATACCTCTTTTCGAAGCTTCATCTTTCGCTCGACGTTGATGGCTCTATCATACAACTCTTGGTAGGACTAACTCATTTGTGCAGTAAGTTTTTCTTGAAAATCCAAGTTCAAACCTTCTTCAAATCGGTTCATCCTCTAACGATCTGTGGTTACCAGGTCAGGAGCGAATCGAGCCAGTTCATTGAATTTCACAGCATATTCCAAGACAAACATATTCCTTTGCTTCAGATGGATAAACTCGAATTCCATCTGGGGCCGCAGAGACGGGGATGGAATTGGTTTCCCATAGCCTCCTTCGGTTTCTCTTATCCGAATCCAGTGCGCTTTGCATTTCCTTGGCGGTTTTCCACCAAAGATCAGCTTGCCATTTCAGATAAAATACAGCAAAGTTAACTTTCCATTTGTTGGGGCACTGAATAGCATCGAACAATTTCTCCATGCTGTTAAGCCATTCTTCGATTTCGGTGGGGTCTGGCTTGCCATCATAAGTTGGCGGTCCATGAGTGGCGAATCGTTCGAACATATTGGAGCATTCTTCTTGTTCAGATTTGGCCCTTTGTCGATTCCCTTGTAGCAATTCCATCATCATAAGTCTAATCAGATCCACTCGATTATCATTTGCAACGTCTCCCCTGGCATCTCCAAATACGGGGTCACTCTGTAATACATCGAGTCTTGCCCTCATCTCTTCTAGCGAAACATCGGACTCGTGGTTCCTATTTCCGCCGTTAGTGGGGTCGCTTTCACTTGAAGCCATCTTCTAGAATATTAACCATTTTCAATCGTCATGTGTTTGTCCGTCATAAAGTAAAACATCATAAGGTAAAATATTTCCCATCCCGTTCCGAACGCACACTCGTGTTCATTTTAAATCAAAATATATTTGACAACTTATACACTCATTTTTATTTTAAACTTTTTATCCTTTTACTTTAATTTCCCTTCATATTTCTTTTCTTACTTTTCACCACTTCTTTTACTTATTCATTTTATTTAATATTCTTCGATCATCTTGTTCATTACATAGTTTAACTATTAAAAATCTTCTTAAATTCCGTTTTGAAACCAAACTCGTTTTATCACTTGAATAACTTACTAAAATTATTATTTATGACCTAATTCTTTATAAAACTCTTTTTATTCCTAAAAACCCGTTGGCATGGAATCCCGGGTCTACTTTACGATCCTCAGAACCTTTGCTCTGATACCACTCTATAATGCCCCGACTTCTAAGCATCATTATTAAGTTAATTAATTACAAAGATTAGCAGTGGAAGACCTAGCCTGCTTAGTTGGTGCGTTACTGACGTACTTTCCATTCGATAAAGTACAAGGCAAACATTCGTTCATAAACTAAACATGTTATAAAAGTTATAGTAAATCTAGAAATATATATAACTTAAGCATAGCTAGAGTTATGTAATTTAGTGATCATAAACTTAGTTTACATAACTGTCATAGTCTTATAATTTAAAGTAAACTATTCCTCACTGCTACGCCATCCCGTCTTCATATGCATACCTAAACACAGAAAACAAAACGTCATGAGCCGAGGCTCAGTATCATACTACTCTAACAACGTAAATTCATTTCAATTCATTTTATTTGCAAACAGGGAGAAGAGAATATAGTAAACCATTTCATACACTTCGAATCAGGAATTTAAAAGCCATTGATATAATTATCACATTTCATTATCAGAATACTTTCTTTGGTTACTTGGCGAGTACAACCGAAGGCATAGCCACCGAGGACATAAGTCCCCCATCAGAAGGTGGCATATAATGCAATAGATCATAACAAAAGGCAAAGCCACCGAGGATATTCATCCCCCATCAGAAGGTGGCATGTAATGCCAATAGTAACATAAGGCAAAGCCACCAAGGACATTGTCCCCCATCAGAAGGTGGCATATAATGCCAGGCAAAGTCACCGAAGACATTGTCCCCCATCAGAAGGTGGCATATAATACCATCATGCGGGTGCCACCGAGGACCTTGTCCCCCATCAGAAGGTGGTGTTGCCGCCAGATAACAGAACGACACGTGCACGACCCAGAGATAGAACATAGTACTACCATTCACCATCTTTCACTTTCATTTATCATGTTTTAATTCTTTTAAGTACTTTTCAAAAATCATAGCAGAGTCATTGTATAACGTTATATCAAATCATTCACAGAATCATACTTCTTATAAACATCATTTGCATAATAAAACAGTTCACATCCCGCACACCATAAATAACATAGCATAAACATTATAAAAGCATCATAAAACAAAGTTGGAAGGGGAGTGCGGGTGTTAGCGATGAGACGTTACCTCGATTCCCGCTAATAACCTTGAAAGCCGGGGAGGCTTGTAATATCCTTTATCCTTTTTAATCTAGTCAAGAATAGTGATATTAATATACACTTCATTATTTAACCTTTATACCTAAATATTGGTTAGAGCTTATTACACACATAAGGTTTGTTATATCGTCATTGTCCTGCTTATAATGTCTTGTTACTTTAAGTCATAAGAAGGTCCATTAATAGTCATTATTATCTATGTCATTGTTAACTTATTAAGGTGACTCTTTAATCAACTACTAAATGAAGATAACTCCATATTATTTTCATTCTAGGATTAGTAACCAATTATAATTCATTTTATAAATCTTAAAAATTCATATTAGCATAATGTTAACGAATGACATAATTTAGTTTACATTAATAGGCGATATATTAGTTATTAGCAATATAAGATAGGTCATTAGCCCAACATTAACAAACTGGTTTATTAAGGCCAAGTTTAGTTTAATTAGGCTTAACTAAATGTCTCATTTACTAATTAATTCATAGCCCAAACTAATTAATAAATGGCTTAACCAAGTGAATCAATCTCTTTTTCTTTTTCATTGGCCCAAAAGCTTGAACTAGTTCCAAAAGATAACTTGGGCTTGAGTTATTTAACTAGTATCAGACATAAAACAAGAGGTATGGATTTCATACCTCTACTCTTAGTTGAGCAGGGAAGACTGGTGCCTCGATGGCTCGGGTTCAGACTCCAGCTACAAGTGGCGGCGGACGGCGGGTGCGCCGGTTAAGATGGTGGCGGTGGCACGGTGGTGACAGGAAGCAGGGGCAGCACGTAGCAGGGGAGGAAAGGAGGAGAACGGGAGGAGAGAGAATAGCGAGAGGAGGAAGGCAGAAGCAGGGGTGGTGGCGGCAGAGACTGTGCGGCGCGGCGGCGAGGCGACCAGGAGGTGGTGTTGGCGAGGCGGCGTAGCCGCGGTGGATGGAGAGCAGGACCAGTAGCAGCACGTAGAGAAGGGGAGGGGAAGAGAGAGTGTGATGCGAGACGACGAGAGAAGGCAACAGGGGAGGGGGTTGCGCCAGTGTCAGGCCGGCGTCGATTTTCGGCGAGAGCAGCAGGGGAGGGGTAGCTACAGGAAAGAGATAGGAGATGAAGAGGAAGGAGGGTGATGAACTTCCTATTTATAGATAGAGGAAATGGATTAAAATTATCCAAAACCATAAAATATTTGAAAAATATTTCTTTATGTCATTTCTTTTGCCTAATATTTTAATCAATTATTTTATTATTTATTTTATTAATTCTTAAATATTCAAGCCATCACTTTATTAATATTATTTCTTAATTCTAATAACTAAGCTTTAAAAATTATTTTTAGCTACTAAATATGGTTATTATTTAATTAATTGAGCTTCGAATTTCCGGGATATTACACTTTAACCCCCTGTTTCCATTAACTGCAACACCACCCTATACATATCAATTCCACTTCTCTTTAAAAGCTGCCTCTTTAATTTTTCAACCTCTTCCAATAACCTTTTCTTCTCATGTTCATTGCACTCAAGCCTCGATCTCAATATGTTGAAGTCAGTTGGAATTATATGCTTCTCAGCTACTAAGACATTAATGACATCTTTTTGCCAATCAGTAGGATCCTCATCCACCCACTTGAATATGTTGCAACCACGTTGTCCAATTTCATGGTTGTAAAACTTGCAAGCCACGAACCTTCTTCCGGGATTTTCATGAGTCCAGGAAGTTCTTGCACATGGGTTGCCACACGCACACTTTACCATTAAACCTGCAAAAAATGGGAAGAGGATTAATTTCGGAAATTTTAAGAGTATAGAGCAAACAATTGAGAGAATTGAAGATTAGGGCAAGGATAAAAATTACTGGATTAATGTTGGGGAAGAAGAAGGAATGAGTTTAATTTTGGGGAATATTGGAGAATTAGGATATGGTTATATAATGAAGGAAATAGAGGGAAAATTGGCCACAATGAAAAAAAGAAGGGAAAATTGGCCTTGGCTGGGTGCAATTAGTCTAATAGAAAGGTCAACGTCGAAATTGAGATGGTCAACACCAAAAAATGGGAGTAGGTTTCATCTTGCAAAAAAAATTCAGGTTGTGGTTATTTTGCAAAAGAATGCTTTAAAAGGTTTTTTTGTAAAATTGAACTTTAAAAAGTTTTTTTTGGCAAATTTCTCTAAAGTGTACTTCGTTGTAGAAGCGATTAACAAGAATAACAATATGAGCATATTTAAAACGCAAGATTTAGAGGTTGGGCCAGCAAACACAAAGTTTCATGCGAAAAAAATTCTTCACAAACTAGTATGAGAAAAGACCACCTGTAGACACATAATCGTGTATCCCCATTCAAGGAGCCGATGATGAAACATACCGCGGTTTTAGTTGGCCCAACCCGACGGAAGAGCAATCCGAAAAGCCAACCCAAAATTAATTTAAAGTATATTTCAAAGTCTTATTTTAAAGCCCAATTAATTATTCATGATAATTAATTGTATTTTGAGCTCATAAAAATATTTTGAGTCCATTTAAAATATTTTAAACTCAAAAGCCCAATTGTTATATTTATTATTTTTAATAAATATTTTCATAAACAAATTGAAATCAGATTTTTAATCCGTAAAATTAAATTTCCGAATCTCAAAGGATAAAAGAGAGTGCGCCTGGCGCACGTTTCCGTGTGACGCACAATTGCACGTAATGTGCGCCTGACGCACTATGACTTATCAACTGCGCCCACGTGGCACGCGTTTAGCAAAAAAGTCTGGCAACGTGTGTTGGACGTAGCTGGTGCGCTTGGCGCGTCACGTGCGCTCAGCGCATTGGCCTAGCCACGTCAGGCGCACCAATCTGCGCCTGACACGTGGCTTTGTGCGTCACATAGAGCCGTGTGCCTGGCGCACTCCTCTGTGCGACGCACAGCCGGCAATTTTTATCTTTTTCTAAAACACGTGCCACGTGGGCGCAGTTGATAAGTCATGGTGCGTCAGGCGCACTAATATGCGCCTGACACGTGCAATTGTGCGTCACACAGAAACGTGCGCCAGGCGCACTCTCTGCGTGACGCGTTGGTTTCGGTTTCTTATAAATAGGCTTCGATTTTCCGAATCAAACACACGATTTTTCCAAATAATTTTCATACTCTTTAATGCTCTGAATGCACTCGTGCTCTAAATTTACAAAATCTTACATATTCCACATACTAAACAAATACAATAAACATAGTAAAACACACACATACGTTCGTGCTTTAATCGATCTTTTGGCTTCAAGATTGCTCCTCTTGAAGGTCGTTACACTCTCAAACCTAATCTGTATAGGTATTAGCCTGATGATCCTTGAATAATTCCTTTTTATTTTATTTCTTGAAATTACTAACGATTTCTTGTACATTCTAAACCCTTTTCTCTTATTTTGTATATATAATATCCATCTTATTATGATTGTTATATGCATGATTTTTATCACCCACATGTTATTACTGCTAATCAAGACCTAAGGAACTGTTCTAATTAAATCAGATAATATGGACAACCTGCTAGGTACCTTGTAAATTGATTGCTTAATAACTTGTTATTATAAAAGTAGCCTTTTATGTGTTTCTTGAACCAACCTAGACTAATCTTTTTAGGGTGTATGAAAATTATTATGTGATTGTTCTTCTGCATAAAAATTGTTATAAATCAATATTTAGTAGAGGCCAGCAATGGGCGAACGTGGTTCATTATGACCATATTCGTACCTTCACCCCCGAACTCAATTTTTGGTTTATTGACCATCTGTGGAGTCAAGACAGGGAAGTCTACATTGGATAAGTCCCTAAGATGTCCCTACGGTTTCCCAAATATCCAATTAGGTTTATGAGTCTTCCTTTAAAGACTTGTTGGCGACTTCAAAACGTATTTAATAAAACCTTAACAATGGGGTAATCAAAGACGCGCTCACACCGTGTAGGCGAAATAAAAAAAAAAAAAAAAAGAACAACAACGAAAAAAATAAAAGCAAAAAAAAATGATGAAAAAAAAAGTGCAAAGTACCGAAAAAAGAAGTGTTACAAATAAGCTCATCAATAACTTTGTCAAATGTACTTCTTTCAAAACCTTTAACCTTTAATCCCAAAACCTCCATAACCAAAAATCATTACAAGTCGAATCATACCTCTATCCAAAAACCTTCTCAAACAACCCACAACCATATTACATCCCAATAAGCCATAAAAGACAAACCAAAGCCCGCTAAGTCGAAAACTCGTAAGGGCGACTTAGGCAAAAGTCAGGCATCTTCTCAGCCTGAACTACGAATGGTCTGTTTCTACTAAAGATACGTAAGAAACCTCACCCTAAGGTCCGACCGTTTTAAACCAAACCAAACCTACATCATTATCCATCCCTTCCAAATACCTCTTCAAAATCAATGCCTAGTTCATTGCAAATGGCTCCAAGCAAAATGCTCGACCACCAATTAAAACGTTATGAGCTACGATTGGCCTGATTCCATCATGGATATGTAGGCAACCTCTTTTGAGGCTCGGCCATTTTAATTCAAAACATATTTTTAAGGCTCGCTCGGGCCCATGAGAAAAGTGCGATCGCCCCAAATCATGAATTTTCAATGCTCATCTCTACCCTAGAACTAGACTGGGATTTGAACCTGCATCATTAGCCTACCTCATTGCGTGAGTCAATTCATTATGACTCCGCCCTTTTCTTATTCTTATTCCCTTTCGTTTTCTCAACTACATTATAAACTTCTAAGCCAACCTTAGCATAACCTTTCAACACTCAGCGCTATAACAGCGCCTCATCCTTTTAGTGTTCCTTGATTTGGCCTTTCTTGTCTCTTTTCACCTTAGGAACCATATATGGAATCTTTGGTTGACACTTCCACTAAACGTGACGAGATATCTTCAAAATCAAGAAATCAAGTTGGATACTTCATCAACTCCATCTTACTAGGGGCTTCATCACTGATCCACACAGAAAATCATAGACTCCAAGTCCAGGCCTATTGTGATAAGGACTTCATTACGAGTCCATACATGAAATCTTGGGTTTTGAACCCACATAGATACAAGATCAAACTACTTTATGGGCTCACTTAGGCCCTTGGCATACAAAACTTGAAGCATATGCAACTCCAGCATTACGAAGACTCGTTCTACAACATATTTTGAATCCAACATAATCTATTAATTGAATGGATCACTCTTGGGGGCTTCCTGTAACAGCCCGCGCTTCCGAGCTGCTAGATAAACACACTTAGCATTCACAAATTACGACTAACACTTAACGAATCCCAAATGAAATTCACTTTGGCACAACATTACCCGATCCAAGACCTGCTGGGTCGTGGACCTCTAATACAACCCTCTTGATACAAATCTCAAAATACATACACCAACTAAGAATCCGAAATACAGTACAAACAAATATGATAAACCTATATCCAATAAACATCTAGTTATCTTTAAATTATACATCCACAACATTACGAAATAAATCTTCTCGTTCGTCTATCATATACTAAGCTTCACGCCATACCTGCAAAATTACCAACAATGAACTCTGCCCCCACCAGGACAGGTTCCAAGCACAAAGTTTGGAAAACTGAGTACACATAGTCCAACCATAAATTCTTTTAGGTGGCTTAAAACATATTACGAAGCACGATATTTCTTTTCCAAAAGATACTCTAATTCACAAAATTATACTTTCTTGACACTCACGTCAGAACACATATTCCTTTAAAAGTTCCACCAAACAAATTACATAATTATATATCAATTCAAATACATCATGGAAGCATATCTTAAAATAGAAATTCCTTTTGCAATTGTTCCATTTCATCGGAAGAGAACCCATTCATAAATCATTAAGTTGTCGTATCAAACATAAACTCGTGCAAAATACTTGTGCGAGTTTCCAAATTAAACTTTAGATCAAAGCATAAAATTAAACTTTAGATCAAAGCATACTTTTTTTTAGTTTATCCCTTAAAAGGTCTCACCAAACAACCGGGGAAAAGAATACGAATAGAGAGGGGACTATGCCACCATCTCTAAACTCATGGGGACGTCTCCCCAACCAATTTTGTACTGCTTGCAAGACTTACTCCCAGGACATGTCCCATCATTTCATATCACACACATACCATGTTGTGCGTTCATAAATGTTGTAGGCAATATCTTTCCCCATCATACACGAAATCCGAACACTTAATTCATAATCCACAAGTTCATATTTTCTCATGATTCAAATTCATAGTTCTCAAAGTTCATGATTATATAAAATCGAAATCTCAAACCATAGATATAATGTTCTTCACACTTTCAGAATTTCTGTATAAAACTCATATCACCAATCTTTTGACAACCGTAGTAATATTCAAAATCATAAGTCAAACATCGTTTGACCAAAATTTCTTTGTTGCTCATAGTCTTGCAATTATGCTGTAATTTATATTAAAATCCAATTCATAAAAGTATTGCAACGGGTATGCCCCAGGTTTATAAATCGGAAATCTCGTTGTGAAACCAACTTACCTGAGTAAATATATCGAAGATTCTAACTTAAAATACTCGTAGCTACACCGACTAATGTTCATATAAAACATCATTTCACATAACCTAGGAAAGTCTTATAAACTTGGTTTAAAAACAAGTTCATATAATCATGTCACAAATTTATATTCTTGGAAAATTCTAGTACCTCTCGGCATTTCTACATAATGATAATTCAATAAATCCTCATTCCATAAACTTTCACAACTCATAATTAAGAGTTCATCAATTAAAATTGTCATATAATTTAGCTTTACTCATGGCTTAAAAGTTAAAACCCATAAATACGTATTCAACAAATCATGTGAATGCAAAATTTACACTTTAAAGCACCCATATTTATAACATATAAAAACAAGATCAATCTCATCTCGTGAAATAGACATAATCATATGAAATACAAATTTCAAGTTCAAAAGTGGATGCACATGTGTGTATCTTTATTCGTTCTTCAAATATCGCTTTTACACCGTAATTGATCCTCAATAATTAATCTTCCTTGATTATCAACATAACTTGAGCTCCACAATTTTCACCTCAATAACAATATTAATAAGGAAAAATTGGCGTGAACAGCACCAACTATTGGTTTGGTGCACAAAACAACACGAACTAAATGAGGTGTGATGCACAACACAAACTTTATGACATAGGTGCGAGAATCAACATACATGACGATATTGGCCTGACATTCGTTTACCCAAGCCTTAAAGTTTGTGCTGTGGAACCATACCAAAATCATTGTTTATGTTGATTCATGCACTCATGCTATAAAGTTCGTGTTGTACTTCGCACCTTGTTTAGTTTGTGCTGTTTTGTGCACCAAACCAATAGTTGGTGCTATTCGCGCCAATTTTTTCTATTAATAATTGTTAGTAATGAGTCGCCACACCAACAATCAAGAGAGCTCATAAATCAATTATTCCCTCCATAGAAAAACCAACTTATTCTACAATATCCAAGTTCATCATAGTTCAACTCTTCACAGCAAAAATGATAAACAGGGAAGCTCATCGCACTATTCCTCTTGATAAATCAAATTTTCCCTAACCAACCAACAAACACTTTATATTCCAATCCAAACTAGCTCCATAATTAGTAAATTAATTTATATGATTGTCATCTTCCTTGACTGATCAATCGATTCCCAATCTTCCCATTAAGAGCACATTTCTTATCATACTTGATAGCCAAAAGCAGAGTAATCTACTTCCATTATAAAATTCTTTACAAAGTATAACTATGATAAACTTAAAATTAGAATACTCCTTCAAACTAAACGTATCAAGCTTTATCCATCAAATAAAGTGGAAAGATTTAATCTTTACTTTTAATGAACTCTTATCACAACTAATTTTGCTAATTACTAACAAAGTTTAGATCTAAATTTATCAGTGAAATTAAATAACAAAACTCATGGAAAATCTGAATTTTCGTTTATCAATTCAAAGAAAATAAGATAAAGGTTTTAACTTCTATACCTATCAATAGCGCACAAGGGCACAGGAGGGAGAAACCTGGGTAACAACCCATAGCATGAAGAGAGAGAAAATACAGCAGCACAGGTTAACAAGAGTACCGACGGTGGTGCGGTGGCAACAACAGTGCCGGCCGAAGCCCCGGCAACCACCAACAGCCGCGTTGGCAAGCCGACGAGCAGAGAGGTCAAGGGAAGAGGAAGAGGATCGTGTGAGAGAAGGAACCAATTGATCTTTCGACGTATTGGAGTTCAATTAATAGTTGATTTGATTGATTTTCGTTAAATATGTTTTTTTAATGGATTCGTTAAATATGTTTTATGTGATCGTATTCGTTTTCGGAGGTTCTAAAGTTTTCTATCTTAAAATTTCGAGGACGAAATTTATTTTAAGGGTGGTAGATTGTAATAGCCTATATTTTTAAGCAGGTTTAATTAGACGCTAATTATGTATCTTAGCTTAATAATAATATTTGAGCATAGTTTGATGGAGTTTATTAATAAAATTTAGTGTTTTAAGACAAAAGGAAAACTCTATTTTATATGGTATTTGCTTATATGGTTTTAGGATCAGAATTTTGCTTTTAGAAAAAAAAAAAAAAAACAATTGTATCTCTCAATGTATAGTTGAGGTGTCAAATGTTATAAGAGTTTCAAGCTCTCATTCTCGTTTTCTCTCTTCGTGTCACATTTCAAGGGATCCAAAACATCATCCTGCTCTTCGTGTCTTCATAATCAAAAGCCAAATCATATCTCACATAGATCAATTGTTCTCTTCAAGATTTCAGTTTAATTACCCCAAGTGATTGAGAATTCGAGAAACCCCAAATCCAAAACAAAACCCCAAACCATCTTCTTTTCTCTCTCTTCTATCGCGTCTCCCTGTTCCCCTTCTACATGCGCTTCTCACCGGTGATGCGCGCTACCGCTGCTGCCTCATTCCTGTTCTTTCCTCTCTCCTCCTCGTGGTGGCTGGTTTTGCTTTCAGTCGCATTTTCTCTCTCCTCTGCTTCTGCGGTGCTGCTGCCGCCGCCGTTCTGCTGGTGTTGTCGATGTTGCAGTTGTTGTCGTTGGTGATGTAATTCTCTCTTCTCTACTTATTTGCTTTGCTGTTGCCCGTATCAGTTGGTGTTGTTGTGCGTTGTTGTTCGGATGGTGGGCAGCATGTTGTTGCTGCTGTATACTACTTCTTTTCAGTTTTATGTCTTTTCAAAAGGGAAACCCAAGCTTGGTATTATGAGGTATAATCTGAACCTATTTCTTCCTTTTCCTCTCATTGATTTCAAGACTCCAAATTTATAATTCATGTAGGGTTTTTGAAGGACATTAACCATAATCAATTAATAGCTTTGGGTATAATCCTTGAGCCAAAATTATCTATAATGCTCATTAAAATGTTAAACTGAATGAGAGTTGTGATGGCTATGTTTTACTTCTAGTATTTGTGTTTAATTTGAAATTCGTAATTTGACTATTGAATTGCAAATTAGCCTTTGTTAAAGGATTTATGGTAGTCTAATATTATTTTCATTATCAAGTCTATATGGGAAGAGAATATCAGTTAGTGGGTGAAAGAAATCAACATTGGAGGAGGGTATTAGTTAATGGGGATAAGTATTGTGCTAAGAAAGGTAGATATGATTAGCTTGTTATTAGGAGTCAATTAAAAGTGGTGATTAACTATTGTTATTATTGTGAGGTGAATATATTTGGACTTTGAGTCATTGGAGCAACGAGATTATAGCCTATTGGAGAATTGCTATCGAGATGTATATGCTTGAAGCTAAGATGGAAGTCAAGATTATGATTCTTGGCAGTTGCATATAATTGTTCTTGAGTTTAAAGTAACCTTTATGTTCAGCAAAATATATTTAAATGTCCGTGATCTATTGTGTTTAAATATTGAACATTGTTTATAGTCATGGCCATGATTATAGATGCATATATATTTATGAGTGAGTTGTGAATTGTTATTGGATGATTATAAGAGAATACCCTTGTTCTGTTATTGGAATTGTTCGGAATTGTTTATATATACGAATTTCGATTTGTAAGAGATATGTTAAAAGGACTTTGTATTTGTTTTGGTTGGTTTAGCTCATGAACTGAGATAAAAAGTGGTAAGGTACAGGTGGAGAAAAATGATTCAGATATAAGTTCAGTTAAGACCAGAAAAGGTCGCATATTCTGTTATGTTATGTTACGTTATGTTCTATCAAAACATGTACTTGCCAGTGTTTTGTGTTAAGTGATTGAGCTATGCCAGCGATATATTTTAAAGGATTATTTATTTCCCGAACAATTACTGAGCTTGATTATTGTATGAAAAACGTTTGCGAACTAAAACCGTTTTGACGGGCTGAAGTAAAGTTACTGAGCTTTCCGCTCATCTTAGTTTTGTTTTTGCTTTGTATTCTCTTCTGTAATTGCAGGTTGGTGTTGGAAACTCAGAGTGGATCAAAGCAAGAGTTTGTTATGGAATTGTAATTAGATTAATGATTCAGATGTTGTATCTAGAAGTATTCAAGTATTTATTTGAGAATAAAATATTCTTTGTTTAGGAATCAAGTAAAGAATTCTATAGTATGATATTTGGTTTTGAAGTTTGTTGTGTTGTGGGCCCGACCCACAGTCGAGGATCATGTAAAAAATATTATGTTTCCGCTGCAAGTAAATATATAATTCAAGGTTTATTAAGTGTTGATTGTGATTAGTGAATTTTAAGTGTGATTATTAGCTAGCATTCCAAAGTGGCGAAGTTACACTTCCCATTTCTCCTCTTTCATAGGCTCCATGTATACTTTGATAAGGACTTCATTACGAGTCCATGCAGAAGATCGTGGGCTCCAGACCCATACAAGAGAATAATACAAGTTCACACCTATTTATGGGCTCACAAGAGAATAATACAAACTAAAATCGAAGATTTGTTCTATAACACATTTTGAATCAAACATAACATAAGCGGATCATCCTTGGGGGCTTCCCATTTCTTCTCTTTTGAAAACTATTTACTGAAAGAAAAATTGAGCTTCTAAAAGAACGATAAAGCATCATATCGCTGCATTAGCATTAGCATCATATCTCCGCATTAGTGTCATACCTCTACATTAGTGTCATATCTCTGCATTTGCATTACATATCTACATCGTCCAAACACTGTGTCAAGCATTGCTTGCATCCTTCCTCCTTAGCCATAGGATTCTAGCATTAGTCATGGAGTCGCACACGTATGCACACACGATAGCACCTTTAAGTCTAGAGTATTAGAGGTCACTCTTTATAGGTCAAGTATTTTCCTATCCATACACTAGCACCCACATCACGGGGCATATACATGTCCCCTAATTGTTTATCTGCATATCTGTGTATTTTTTGCATTTACAGGTATCTAGCGTTGAACAACTCTATACGAGTTATATTCCGCCAAGGCTTGCGGACTTAAATTTCCAAAAAAGCATTAACAGCAGTAATTCTAGTGCTAGCTCTACGGACCATTACGAACCGAGACAACGGAAATCTAGCGTTAATATGGTTCGTGTTTCTGAAGGCAACAGCAGCAGTCAAACCCAGCGCTAATCTTCAGACATATAGCACAGCCCTGGAGTGGGATGCAGCTCTACACTATAAGCACAACCCTGGAGCGGGATGCAGCTCTACCCCGACATGAGCCTAACCCGGAATAGCTCATGATACCATCCTCACATATCATTTCATTTTTGCAA